>CAUYPK010137729.1:0-50963 GCA_963574355.1 Loris lydekkerianus
AAAACTTTATTGAAAAATTGACATCAAAATAGGAGATTGCTGTTGTATACCTTATAAAACCAAATTTCATTCTCTTGGTAGATTAACTAGAATTACTGAACTTATGATAAGGCTTTCTGTGAGATAACACAAATTCAGAAAGTTGTGTAGATCATTAGTGTTGCTTTCTTCTAAATGAACACCCTTCTGTAAGTTGTACTTTTTATATTATTAAAATAGTTACTCCAGTTTTTTTTTTTTTTTTTTGAACTAATGTTAGATGGTGCATCTTTTCCTACCCTTGTAATTTTAACTCACTGTGTTTGTAGTTTTGAAGTGTGGTTCTTGTAGGCTACAAATAGTTTTGTTCTTTTATCTAATCTAATAATATCTGCCCTTTAATAGGCTCAGATGACCCACACCTAATGTAATTACAGTGATTAGATGTAAAGTCTATCAACTTGCTTTTTGTTTTCCCACTCATCTTTGTTCACTTTTCCTTCTCTTCCTATCTTTTATTGATTGAATATTATTTGTGGTTCCATTTCTATCTTTGTTGTTGGTTTATTAGCTCTAACCCTTTCCTTTGTTATTTTAGTGGTTGCTTTAAAATTTATAGTATAAATTATCATAGTTTACCTTTGAGAGATACTGCATCACTCCATGCGTAGTGTAAGAACCTAACAACAATTTATTTCATTTTTCCCTTCCTAGCCTTTACTACTTTCTTGTCTTTTTTTTTTCAGTCACCCTGGATAGAGTGCTATGATATAATAGTTCACAGCAACCTCAAACTCTTTGGCTTAAGCAATGCTCTTGCCTCAGATTCTTGAGTATCTGGGACTACAGGTGCCCACCACAATGCCTGGCTAGTTTTTTTTATTTCTAATAGAGATAAGGTCTTGCTCTCACTCAGGCTGGTCTTGACCTCCTGAGCTCAAGAAATTCACCTGTCTTGGCCTCCCAGAGCGCTAAGATTACAGGTCTGAGCCATCCCACCCAGCCTTATTGTCATTTTACTTATACATATATTTTAAACTCATAACACATGGACACTATTTTTGTTTACATGGTTAATCACCTTTTATAAAAATGTGAATAATCAAAAAATCTCATATTTTCCCATGTGGTTACCTTTTCCAGTGCACTACATTTCTTTCTTTTTTAAAATTTCAGAATATTACACACATTTTAGTTACAGAATTTGCTTTCGTACATTTTAAGTCAACGTTTTAAATACGCCCTTTAGTACTGTAACTTTTTTCGTGTAGGTAGATATTTTGACTTGGTACCATGTCTGAAGGACTTTAGTTAACATTTCTTCTGGTGGAGAAGTATTTCAGCTTCTATATTCTAAAAACATCTTTATTTTGTCTTGACTTCTAAAAGATATTTTTGGTGGGCATAGAATTTTAGGTTGGCAATTGTTTTCCTTGACTATTTTAAGATATTCCTCTACATCTTCTTGCTTGAATTTTTTTTCAGTGAGAATTCTGATATTATCCTCATTGTTGTTCTTTTGTAGCTAGTGTGTCCTTTTCCCTGGCTGCTCTTCAGATAGTCTCTTTAGCCCTGGTTTAAGCAATCTGATTATGATATGTTTTAGTGTGATTATCTTTACGTTTCTTATGGTTGGCATTGATTCATCTTCTTGGACCTGTGGATTTATAAAAGTCATCAAATTTGAAAACATTTTCACCATTATTTCCTCAATATTTTTTTGTCTAAATACTCTCTCTATATATTTGGCCACTTGAAGTGACCTCAAAGCTCAGTGATGCTATTTCAATTTTTTTATATTCTGTTTTCTATGTATCATTTTGAACAGTTTATATTGCTATGGCTTTAAGTACACTAATAATTTTTCTTGTCATATCTAATATGCCATCACTTCCACGGAGTTTGTTAAACTTTCTTTCTTTTCCTTCTCTCTCTCTTTTTCTTTCAAGACAGAGTCTCATTCAGTTTCCCTGGGTAGAGTGCCATGGTGTCACACTTCACAGCAACCTCAAACTCCTGGGCTCAAGCTCTTGCCTCAGCCTCCTGAGTAGCTGGAACTACAGGTGCTCACTACAATGCCCAGCTAGTTTTTCTGTTTTTAGTAGTGACAAGGTCTCGCTTTGTCCAGGCTGGACTTGAACTCCTGAGCTTAGGTGATCCACCCACCTTGACCTCCCAGAGTGCTAGAATTGTGAGAATGAGCCATAGGAGTGTATTTCATCTCCAAAAGTTCAACTTGGATGTTTTTCATATCTTTCATATATGTCTATAAAGTTTTTAAACATTGAATACAATTACATAACAACTGTTTTAATGTCATTGTTAATTCTAATATATGTCAATTCTGGGTTGGTTTCAATTAATTAATTAGTTCCTTTACTAAGGATTATGTTTCCTTGCTTTTATGCAGATTTGTTAATCTTTGTTGAAAATTTTACTTTGTTGGGTGCTAGATATTTTTGTATTTCTATGAGTATTTTTGATGTTTGTTCTGGAATGTTGTGCAATTGCTTAGAAATAGTTTGGTTCTTTTGGGTCTTGTTTTTATAATTTCTTGAGTCATTCCAGAACAGTGTTTCATTTAGCACTCATTAATTATCATTATTAAGACAATACCTTCTTGAACTATTCCAAAAAATAATCCATACAATATGAATTTTTCCAATCTGGTTCGTGGGAAGAGACTATTTCCAGTCCATTGTGAGCTCCATGGTCCATTCCTTAATCTCTTCAGGAGGTTCTTCAGGCTCACATAATGTCCAAAATGCACATGCGCTTATCAGTACTCTGCTAAATACTTGACTGGGATTCTCTGAAGACCTCTGGAGTTTTGTCTGTGTAGCTCTGTTCTTCCCAATACTCCATGCCAAAAGCTCTTTGGTCTCTCTGCAAGGTAAGTGCTGTCTCCTCAACTTAGGGGTATTTCCTGGCTCTGCCTGGGTTCCCCTACCTGTGCCATGGCCTGGAAGTTCTCTCAAGGCAGTAAGATGAGACAATTGTAAGGTTTGTCTCATTCGTTCGTTATCTTTCAGAAATCTTAATCTTTTACTGCCTAATTTTCATTATCTTGAAAACCACTGTTTTATGCCTATTGCCTGTCTGCCCACTCCTTTCCCCACCTTTCTTCCTTCCTGGTGGGCTTATACTCCATACTATGTTTTTCAGCCCCTCCTGGTTCTTGCCCATGCAGCATTTCTCTCCATTGTGGAGGTCCCTTGATTGATGACAGCTCTCAGTTCCCTCAACCATCCTATTCTGACTTTAAAGAGAAGGATCCACTTAAACATTCCAGCAATTCTTCCTCTCACCACCCACCTATTGGGACCCTTGACTGCTTTTCCTCAGATCCTTGTAACTGCCTATCTATGTCACACATTTATTGTAGCCACTTCCTTGAGTATGAAGTTGTGCTTGTAAGACTGAATTATAATTTCATCTCTGCCATGGGGGATGGTCAGGACTCAGGATGGCAAATTTGCTTTGTGGTCTTGCCCTTCCCTTCTGCCTTCCATCCAGCTGAGTCAAGTCCAGCCAAAGAATGGCATGATGTGCTCTTCATGTAAAATGAAGAGAAGACCTATCTGCCTGGAGATTGCAAATTAGTGGGTCTTAACTTTTAGGGTTTTTTAATCCTTGACAAATCAAATGAAGGCTGAGGATTCTCTTTTTTTAAAACAGTGAATACATACAGCACTTGCTATATAATTTTTTTTTTTTTTTTGTCGGGGGGGGGAATAGTTGTAGACTTTCAAAAGCATATCTAGGTGTCCTTTCAGCTTAAGAGCTTTGGCTGTGAAATTGTGAAACATGTTCTTTTCATAATTAACAGAATTATTGTTATTTTCTTAGATTTGAATTTCTACCTATAATTTCTCAGGGATCAAAGGTTTTTTGGTTCTTTTCTTTTCTTTTTCTTTTTTTTTTTTTGAGATGGAGTCTCACTTTGTCTTTTTCAATAGAATGCCATGGCATCATAGCTCAAAGTAACCTCAAACTCTTGGGCTCACGCAGTTCTCTTGCCAGCCCACCACAATGCCTGGCTATTTATAGAGATGGATTCTTGCTCTTGCACAGGCTGGTCTTGAACCCTTGAGCTCAGACAATCCACCCACCTCAGCCTCCCAGAGTGCTAGGATTATAGGTGTGAGCCACTGCACCTGGCCTATGGGTCAATGTTTTTCTAACTATATGTTGTGCAGGAGTTCAAGGGATTTGGGGGGTGGGGTGGGGGGGAATGATCAAGGAAAAAAATAACACAAGAGGCAGTTACCCAGAAAAAGCTTTTTTGGGTGGTTCTTTGATGGGGTTGCATGGCAGGGAAAGTACCTCCTGGCAGGAGACTGTCCAGAGGCTACCAGTCAAAGGGAAACAAAGCAAGAGAACTCCTCAGGAAGAGGGGCATCTGGCAGGGGACTTGTGTCTGTGGAATGAGCTTCTGGGCCAAGGAGCTCCTAAGGGCAGAGCAGTTTGAGGCCTGATGACTGCAAGTCCCTGTCTTCTAAATAGGTGACAGGTGAAAGCTGTCAGGTGAGGTTTCAGGGCTTGTGCAAAGCAGGCAGACTTTAATGGCCAAACATCTGCTTGTTGCGGGTATTTTAAAAATAATTTGGTGCACAAAAAATTGAGTTTTTGCCAGTAGGCTTTCTGTCTAATGGACCTCAGCCTGTAGTGAAGAAATAGACAGCACAAGGGCCAACATACAGAGGACATCTTTGGCTCATTCGTGGAACATATTGATAGAGAGTTATATGAATTTGTCAAGAAATAAAAGCAATTTATTGTAAATTGACCAGAAACTCTAAGCTTAGGAAAAACTATGCTCAAAAACTACACAGTTTGTATTTTCAAATTTGAGTACCTAGGTTGTCTATATTATACATCAAAAATCAGCCAAGTGCTATGGCTCATACCTGTAATCCTAGCACTCTGGGAGGCTGAGGTGGATAGATTGCTTGAGCTCAGGAGTTCAAGACCAGCCTGAGCAAGAGTCTCAACTAAAAAAAAAAAAAAAAAAAAGAAGTAGAAGAAAAGAAAAGCTAGCTGGGTGTAGTGGCACATACCTATAATCCCAGCTACTGGGAGACTGAGGCAAGAGGATTGCTCAAGCCTAAGATTTGGAGGTTGCTATGAGCTACAATGCCAAAGCACTCTACCCAGGGTGACAGAGTGAGACTCTGTCTGAAAGAAAAAAAATAAACCATTATAATCTTTTTGTTCGTATTGAAACAATTGAAAAAGTTACAGTAGAAAAACAAGAAAGTAAGTTAGAAATTGGTAATAAGGGCCTCCCACAATCTTTATGATTCACCAGGCCAAACTGAAATGTTAGCTGTTAAGCATTTCTCAAGGTAAGCATAGCTGATGAAAATAACCACATTAAGGAAAAAACATTCTGTTGGTGTTCTGTGTCTTTGAGAGATATCATTCATTCTTTCAACAAAAATTTATTGTACAGGGTGGAATGTGGTGATGAACAACAGAGATGCGAGCCCTGCCCACATGAAGCTCTAGGGATGTGAGAGGTGGATGCTGTGCACACAGGTGGTGAAAATTCAGGGCAAGATGAGGCCACCCAGCAGAAGAAAGGACTTGGGAGAAGGTGAATATTTACACAGTGGAAGAGACCTGATCAATTTTTTGTTTTTAGGCTATCATATTAGCCATGGTATTAAAAAGTTCAGCTGGGTAGCGTATTGGAATTCGTAGTACAACAGAAGTGCAATGGCTATGTAGCTGTTCAGTGCTTTGACAAATTTCTTATTTGATTCCAAATGCCTCTTTTCTAACTTGGGTCATTTTCCACTCCTTCAAATAAGAAGAATAATTTTTCAAATCTGGGGATGCATTGAGTCCGTGACCACAGATCTTAAAAGTCATTTTATCCTTTACTTCATTTTTTGCTTTGTACTTCCAAAGTCTCATAGACCTATGGTATTTGACTTAGAGTCAAATACTCTATTGACTAACAGAGTTAAAGCTTATGCATTGCCTTGCTGTGTAAAATGTACATTTCTAGTTCTAGATCATTTATGGTTGAATTACTCTCCTGTGTTGCAAATTCTATAATCTCAAACTTCTGAATATAGTGAGAATGAATGACACTAGGTTTAAAACAGACCACTTGGGGCTCATTAGAACTGAAGATGCTGCAGGTGGATACTGGCACTCTGAAGGATTTTTATAATTCACTTGATTATACACAGCAGTAGGCTATTTTTAAAAAAATTCCGTTCACTGTATAAAAAGCAAGTCACATTAAGATGATCACAAAACGCCACTTTGCCTTACAGACAGAACGTCGTGTCTAGCTCAGCCAGGTTCTGAATTGCTTTGTGTTCATCAAACAGAAGCTCATCGGGAGCCACTGCTCGTATACCTTGTAAATCTCTCCATAGACCCAATTCATGCCTGCCTGTCAAGGTACCTTTGTACCCTGTTAAAGTGGCAACTTTGCCTCTTTTAAGTGTATGCATATGGTTTGAAACACACAAATTACTTTTCAAAATCCTTCAAGTATTTGTGTGGTAATTTCAATTAACTTGATTTCAAAGCAGGTGGGAATGTTGCCAATGGACAGACCAGCCCAGGGGTGGAATTCTGGCTTTTTTTTTTTTTTTTTTTTTAATTGAATATTACATGCCATTAAGGAAAAGTGTTTCAAACAAAAAAGGGAGAGTCCAATTATGCCAAGTTGTGAAAGGGTTTTTTTAATGTTCTGTTTTTATAGTCATTTAAGGTTTTGTGCCAAGCCATAAATATTTCTAATTTTAGTTCAGATTATTCATCTTAGACACTGTATGCATCTTTGTCTATTCAATTCCTAAATTCTCCATTTGGGGAAGGCCCGGAGAGAAGAGGCAGGTCTTCTAATTATCTGACTTTAGTTCAACAACAGCATTTCTGAGCACTCACAGTTAATTCGAGGCAGCACAGCCAGGCGCCTGTCAACTCTAATGGATTCATCACCATTAATAAGTTAGGCGCCTAATTTACTACGAGTTGGCACTAGCAGTGACGCTGAGAAAAGATCACATGTCTCAGCTGATGTGCTGATTCTTCCCCGCTGAAATGGATCTTCCTGCCAAAGTCAATGAGAAAAACTGACAGTGTTAGATGACTAACCCGCCATCTCATGCAGAGCCTTTGGCAGCTCTCAGCTTTTTACAAAACACAGCACGTTTTTAAAATTCCTCCGAATAATGATGATCGTAATAATAGAGATACTTATCAAGATGGGGAAGAACTGACTTTCACATTTTCTGCATGGAGCCTACAAAAGTAGAATTGATGTTGGCAGCAGGGCCTCAGTATCATCTGTCAGCGCAGATCAATCCTCAAGAGCTTGCGCCACACTCCACTGCCCGTGTTGTTGGCCAAACAAACGTGTATCATTGGCCAAAGTTGAAAGGCTAATTTCTGGTCTGTTGGAAAGAATCAAGCAACTGAGAATGAAGCCTTTAGCCAGGCTCTTAGCCTCTTTGTTACAGAGAAGTGTCTGGAAAGCTGTATACTGGTGTGAGTTTACTCAGTAGACACACATGCCTTTTCAAAGTAACGATGTCCAAAGAACTTTGTGATTTTGCAGTTTTACAAGCTGTAGGTGACCGGGGTATGCCCTGGGCAATGAATGCTGATTCAGAAGACATGTACTCTTATCAAAGTGAAAAGGGTAATGTTGAGACAGGAGATCATCCCTGCCACCCAAGACAGAGAAAGCAGTTGGTTACAGCAGGGGTGTGAAGAATTGGCCATGAAAAATTAAACCACCCAGCTTCAGCAATTGCAAAATTAAGATCTCTGTTTTGGAAGCAGGAGGTCACTGAACTTTTGGGGCTTATTTTACATATGATTTTGTGGGATAAACTGAAGATTAAAGAAAAGGAAAAAGATATGAGGGTTTTTTAAATGCCATATTTAATTCTTTTTAATTTTTATTATAGATTAATAGGAGGGTACATGCAATTACGTTACACAGTTTGAATTTGTAAGGTTAAAGTTTGAATTATAGCTGTGTCCTTCATCCAGAAAGTGTGCCGTATACCCACACATTATATCTCTTGGGTGGGAGCTTACCGAAGCCCTCCACCTACTTGAATCCAACTGAGTTTTCCTCTCCTGTGAGCCTGTCTTTTAGTTTCAATTTAGTACTGAGTACATCTGATGCTTATCTTTCTATTCCTGTCATTCTTTGCTTGGTAGGATGTTCTCCAAGTCTGTCCACGTTGTTACAAAAGATGCAAAATCTCCATTTTTTATGCCTGAGTAGTATTCCATGGTATACATATACTACAGTTTATGAATCCATTCATGTGTTGAAGGGCACTTGGATTGTTTCTACATCTTTGTGATTGTGAACTGAGCTCTTATAAACATTCAAGTGCAAATGTCCTGTGGTAAAATGTCTTTCCTTTCTTTTGGGGTAGACACCTAGCAATGGAATTGCAGGGTCAAACAATATGTCTACTTTTCATTCTTTGAGGAATTTCCGTACTTCTTTCTATACATGCTGTATTAATTTGCAGTCCCACAAAACTGCATGAATTTCCATTTTCTCTGCATCTACTCCAGATCTGTTGCCTTGGGACCTTGGGATTGGGTCATTATCACTAAAGTTAGGTGATATCTCAAAGTGTTTTTGATATGTATTTCTCTGATAGTTAAGGGTGATGAGCAATTTTTTTCACATGTTTGTTGGCCATTTGTCCTCATGAGAAAAGTTTCTGTTTATGTCTCTTGTCCAATTTTTAATGAAGTTGTTTGCTCTTTTCTTCTTGGTTTGTTTGAGTGCTTTGTATATTCTGCCAATTAGCCCTCCATTGAATTCATAGCATGCAAGTATCTTCTCCAATTCTGAAGGTTGCCTATTTGCTTTGTTGATTATGTTCTTAGCTGTGCAGAAACGTTTTAACTTGATAAGGTCCCATTTATTTATTTTAGTTGTTGCTGTGATTGCCAGTGGGGCTGTCTTCATAAAGTCTTTCCCTAGGCTGATACGATTAAAAGTTTTTCCAACACTTTCTTCTAGGTTTTTTTTTTTTTTTTAATAGTTTGACACCTTAGATTTAAATCTTTTATCCATGGAAAATTGATTTTTGTAAGTGGTGAGAGGTGTGGGTCATATTTTAGTCTCTTACATGTGGCTAACCAGTTCTCCCAGTAGCAGGTGTTAAATAGGAATTCTTTTTCCCAGTGTATGCTTTTGTTTGCTTTGTCAAAGATCAGATGGCTATATGAGGCTGGTTTCATCTCTGGATTCTCTTTTCTGTTCCATAGATCTATGTATCTATTTTTATGTTGTTTTGATTGCTACAGATTTGTAGTATAACCTGAAGTCTGGTGAAGTGATGCCTCTAGATTTATTCTTATTTCATAGAATTGCATTGGTTATTTGTTCTTTTTCTGTTTCCATACAAAATGTAGAACTATATTTTCAATATCTTTAAAGTGTGATGTTGGCATTTTAATGGGGATTTAATTAAATCTGTAGATGCCTTTGGGTAGTGTAGACCTTTTAACAACATTGATTCTTTCAAGCCATGAGCACGATATTTTCTTCCATCTGTCAATATCTTCTGCTATTTTCTT
This sequence comes from Loris lydekkerianus, assembly GCA_963574355.1. Taxonomy (NCBI): domain Eukaryota; kingdom Metazoa; phylum Chordata; class Mammalia; order Primates; family Lorisidae; genus Loris; species Loris lydekkerianus. The sequence continues at coordinate 9,565 of CAUYPK010137729.1, forward strand.
TTTTCGGTGCTTCATAATTCTCCACTTCACATCGTTTTTTAACCATCTTCCAAGGTATTTCATTTTCTTTGATGCTATAATGAAGGGTATTGTACCTTTGATTTGATTCTCAATTTAAGTATTGTTGGTGTGTATGAAGGCGTGTATGATTTGTGTACATTGATTTTATATCCTGAGACATTGCTGCATTTCCTGGTTACTTCCAGGAGTGTCGTGGTTGAGTCCTTTTAGTTTTCTAAGTATAATAAGATCATATCATCAGCAAAGAGCAATAGTTTGACCTCCTCTGTCCCCATTTGGATATCCTTGATATCTTTCTCTTGTCTGATTTCATTGGCTAGAAATGAACATAGAACTTCCAGCACTATGTTGAATAGTAGTGGCAATAGTGCACATCCTTATCTGATTCCAGTTCTAAGCAGGGATGGTTTCAGTTTTTCTCCATTTACTATGATGTTGGCTGTGGGTTTGTTGTAGATAGCCTCTATCAGTTTAAGGAATGCCTAATCTATGCCAATTTTCTTAAGTGTTCTTATCAAAAAAGAATGCTGAATTTTGTCAAATGCTTTTTCTGCATCTATTGAGAGGATTACATGGTTCTTGTTTTTACTTCTGTTTATGTGATAAATTACATTTATAGATTTGTATATGTTGAACCAGCCTTGCATCCTTAAGATAAAAGTCATGTTATGATGAGTTTTAGGTATTTTGTTTTGTTTGTTTTGTTTTTGATGAGTAGCTAAATTCTGTTTGCTAATATTTTATCAGGTATTGTTGCATCAACATTAACTAATATTGGTCTATAGTTTTCTGTTTTTATTGTGTCCTTTCCTGCTTTTGGTATCAGGGAAATATTTGCTTCATAGAAGGAATTGGGGAGGATTCCTCTCTTTTCAATATTTTGGAAGCCACTACAAGATCAACTGTGCAGGACATTATCACAAAAGATTTTACACTCTTTTGAGCTTGTCAAATATGTAAATTTGTGTCTTTCAGCAAATTTGGAACTTTCTGGCCACTACTTTTCACATATTCTGTGCAAGTTCCTTTGTACTCTTTTGAACTTTCAAATGTTAGAGATATGTTCCTACCTGTTTGTAAGTATTACTGTGTATGAATTATTGTTTTTCTATGACATGTTTTGACTGAGCTATCAAATCCTACATCAAATCTAAATGTCATACTAGAATCTTTGAAACAAAGTAGAAACCCATAAATATAATGTTTTCCTTGCCTATAATTTCTGTTCCTTAATTCAATAAGTAAATGATTTCTGAAGCTTTGTATGTTCCAGGTACTGTGCTATATGGTGGGGATGAAGAGAATAAGATGGTCCTGGCCCTCCCTTACAGATCTCATGTGCAGAGATCTTATTTAGTGCAGCATGGGACACTGCTGTCCTGAAGCTGTGCAGTTGCTGTGTGTGAAGTTTGTGACCTGCATACTGCTTTGTGGAGGACATGTTACCTTGGCCAGATGCTCACAGTACCGGCCCCTTAGACTCAGGTGGGAGCTCTAAGGCCCACCAACATTTTCTTTGACTGTGAGTTTCAAGAAAAAATTTCCTAGGCTCGGGGAGTTAGGGTGGCAGAGGTGATTTAATGTGACACTGGAATCTAGGAGACCAAATTCCCTCCTACACCTGCTGACCCTGGGCTGGTGGCTCTCCCTTATAGAACTCATTGCTTCACATGTGAAGTGTACAGGCTGGACTATGTGGAGACTGTGGCTGTTCCTGGCAAAAGCAAATCTCAGTTAAAAATCAAGTGGGTACTTTTATTCTGAGAAAGAAGTGTCTGATCACACAGACATTTACATCTTGTGTGACAGGTCCTCCTTGCTCCCTGCCCCACACACCTGCCTTGAATTTTTAAGCCTGAGTGATAACCTTCTAATTCTAGAAGCTGGTGTATGTTTAGGGTTGACATAAGAATATTTTAGAGGTCAGGTAAGTCCCCAGACCCCTAAAATACCAAGTGACATGTGTATGCATGTGTGCAGACACACTGGACACACACTTCTCATACTTCTAAATCTAAGTGCAAGGTCAACTTGAAAATAGACCTTCTTTAACCAAGAATTTCTTCCCACCCTCTCTAAATTCTAAATGTAAACTAAGCTCCAAATCCAGTGTATGATTATTCTGGCCCAGAGGCTGAGTGCCTTATGCACACTGCTGCGCTGTGAACATTTCCCAAGTTTATTCAGGGCTGAGTGCTGTGCCTTGCATGTCGGAGCTGGGAACAATCCTGTCTGTGGTCTCCACTCCTCTGGGGCATTCTTGGTGCTCTGTGACTAACATGCAGGACCTGTCATGTGAGCCCTAGAAAGGGCTGTTGAATCATGCCAGTCTGAGAGGACAAAAACACGTCAATTAACAGGGAACATTAACTGTGAGCAGGGTGGGGGAGGGGAAGAGAAACATGACTGAGAGAGACTGACAAAAAGTGAAGGGGGAGGAAAGGGAGGGAGAGAAAGAGAGAGACAGAAAAAGGAGGGAGAGGAGAGGACAGGGAGGGGAGACGGAAAGAGAAAGAGAGGGGAGGAATGAGGAGGGAGGGGGGGAAAAGGAAAGGGAATAGCAGAAAGACAAAGGTGGGAGGCAGAGAGGGAGGGAGGAAAGGAGAGACAGAGAGAGAGAGGGAGAGAAAGAGGAGAGAGACAGAGAGACTGAGTCCCGCAGCAGAGGGAAGGGTCACTGGAGGCAGGGGTGGCTTGGCTCCAGCTGAGTCAGTCCATGAAGCTACTCAGAGATGTCACTCAGTGGGGAGTGGGGTATCATCCGGAACTTAGTCCTACCAGTTGAGACCTGGGATGTACTTATTTGTCCCCAAGTATCCAAATCTAAGCCCCACTTAGGTTCTGCTCTGTCCTTCCAGGAAGTCTAGCCCACTGATGTTAGCAAGGTCAACCACCTCCTTCAAGGAGTAACCAGTATTCCTAGGTCGGGTCACTCATCTCATCCTCAGGGATCCCTAAGAGCCTTACTTCTGTCCTGCCCCACTATCTAATATGCTCTTTAGAAACTTTCATTCACTAGGTGCCTACAAAACAATGTTCTTTGATTTAGTTATCAAGTTTTTCTTTGTTCAAATGGCTAAAATGAGTGTGTCAGGTTATAGGAGAAGCTGTTCTTTGCAGTCCTGATGTGCTTTGTCTCCTGCTAAAAAAGTTCCTGCCCAGCACTTAGGAAACTCAGTTGAGGGTCATGGAGGCCTCATTTGGGGGAAGTTGTAAAAGACAGTGGAAGGAAAAGGATTAACTCTCTCAAGGTCAGGCTGTACCCCAGGTCCATGGCACTGACATCTCTGTGCTTCCTGGCACCAGTTACAGTCTACTTTTAAAAACAGCAGTTCCTATGCCTACTTCCAGGACCCAGTGTCTCAGTAAGTCCCTGCGGACAAACACCCTGTCTTGAAGGTAATCTGCACGTGCCATTTCCTGGCACTTTCAAAGACCCAGAGAAATGAAGGCACTAGAGCACATTTTCATTTGAAGTAGGGGAGGAATAGTAATCAGGATCTTTGGCCTTTTGAAGTCAGGTATTTTAGCCAAGAATTGTATGTTGAAATAAAAAAAATAAGAAAATAAGAAGTGGAATCTGTGTGCCAGCCAGGATGCTGAGCTGCCTGCAGGCTTCAGGACACACCTAGATGGCATCTGCTTGTCATCCTCTGAGGCCCAGGCTCCAGGCTTCCAAGGTGACAGAGGGGCATTGGGGGTCTTGCAAGCCAAAGCATCAGTTGTATGTTAGCATAAACATGTTATCTGTGTCTTCGAGGATGTCAAGAAGTAATTTCGAAGGATTGTGCTTCTCATCACGTTCAGAGAAAGGACTATTGCCATCTCAGTCCTTGTAGGTCAATGCCTACCTGAGTTTAGCTCTATTAAAAAAAGGCTGCCTTATAATTTGTATGTTCTAGCATATTCTATTACAAGACAATGAAAATATCATAGCCAAACTTGATTTTTCTTTTATTCCTAAAGCCAGATTTGTTACCCAAGTGTGGTCATCTTTCCATCCTGAAACTTGCAAGCTTTGCTCTTTCTTCCTCATATGATCTGTTAGCTTTTTATGCTATATTTTGATTTCTAAGCCCACCGAGTTGCATAAAGTATAATAGTGTGTGTATGCCTATGTGTGCATGCATGCAGCAATGCCAGTCCATGTGTACACAGACGTCATCAGAGCATGGCACCCCTGAACTCCAGCAGGCTGTCCCCAGACCTCAGAGAAGAAATAAGATCTCTCCTAATCCCTCTCGATGGGGCTCAGAACTGAAGTGGAATGGGGCTAAATAAGAGCCCAGGCACCTTCTTACCCTGTAGCTCCTGTGCTCCTCCCCTTTTGCGGCATCCGGAGCTGAATTGGTACAATAGGTAAATTTCTGAACACTGAATTCATGTGATCATGCATTCTGCATTTTTGCTTCAAGTTAACACTTATGTATTATCTTATACTAAGTACCAGATGCTGTGAAGGAGAAGTCTGGTTTTGACTGTTTGGATAAAAGACAAGACTGGACAATATTGGAGGGGGCACAGGAAGGGAAAGTCAATAGATATAAAATGAAAATGACTGGCACGGTCATTTAAAGTCACCCGGTTCAGCACCAGCTTTTGTGGGCCTCTCTCCCTTATAGACAGGCTGTGAGGACCCAAGTTTGCTGAGGATTAAGGTTTTTCTGTTATTAAATTGGACAGAATCAGCAGATAATGGACATTTTGGTAACTTGCTGGCCAGCAGAAGGCCGTGCAGTGGTCTGTGGTCCATGGAGTCACTGCCTGCCTGCCTGGCATTGTGGCATGTCCATGGCTTCTCTGGAGAAATCTTTTTCCCTCCTCCACCCCCCACTCCCCAGCCCTATTCCCAGTTTGGCAAATTCTTCTGACATGCTGAATAGTCTGAGCTTTGGTAAAGCCAGCGTCATGCCACTGTGTGACCTTGGGTGAGTCCCTAAGTTTTCCAGGGCCCACGTCTACACCTATGGAATGAAGGATTGATTTGGGCAATAGCTCGGGTTTCCCAGGCCCTTTATATGATATACAATTTCCATTTTGGACCAAGGGCGGGTGGCGGTGATGAAGCCTTGGAATCCACTGAAATCCCATTAGGTGATTAAGTGACACAGGGTGTATGCACTGGCCTGAATCTGTTAGGCTTTCAACAAGTAAATACTCAACTCCTGGCAGCAGCTCCAGCGTGTTTTCACCTGCCTTTCATCCTGAAAGCTCCTTAAGGACTTCACACCCACCAGTGGGGGTGCAGGCTAATCCACGGGGCCCCAGTGGAGAGAGATCTGTTTACCTCCCTGTCTTGGAATTTACCTCTAAGAACGATTGGAGAGCAGGGTGCTTGGCTTTGTTTGCTAAAATGCTAAGTCTGCTAACATCTGTGTAATCACAGACTGTGGACCCAGGTAAATCCCTTTCAGGACACATTTGAAGGAGTCAGTGCTGAAACTTATTAATAGGAGATGTTTATAAGATGGGGGGGGGGGCAGTGAAAAATTCCAACCGTCTTGAATTAAGTTCCAAACTGATCTGTGCTGAATTAAGGGAGCTATATGTGGCCGTCATTCTCTCGCCGCTCACTCGTCATTCTCTCCCAAGTGTCACCACACTTCCCCAGCCTGGCTGGTGGATTTCCACAGAGAGGAATCCCTGTGGGGCTCACTCTTTTTACCAACTGGAAAATTTTCAGTCTATTTCTGTCAGAAGAATAGGGAGAGAAAAAAAAAAAAAACCCAAAATGCAGGATTTTATCTATGATCGCTTTTTACAAGAAACAAACCCACTTCTCCAGCAACGGTGATAAGCGGCTTCGGAGGCTGAGGCAGCAGGATGCCCACAGCCTGAATCTGAGGTTGCAATGAGCTATGACACCATTGCATTCTGCTCAGGGCACAGGGTCGAACTCTGTCTCAAAAAAAAAAAAAAAAAAAAAAGAAGGCGGTGATTAAAAAAGAATCATTGTTTACATCCTATAAAGATTAAAAAGCAACAAGTGGTGAGAAAGAATAATCCTTGAGAAAGACCATCCCCTCTCATATAACACAGCAGAGCATGGATCTTAGATGTATTCAAGCTTACAGATTCAGCCCATTCGGGCACATCCCACATCAGGTCAATATAGGACAAGTCCTGGAGGGGACTGTCAAAGGGTTATTAAAAATCAAGGGGCACAGCCTGAGAAGTGCTTCCAAATGATCTATTTCCACCTTAATTATCCATCATGGTTTGCCCAGAAAGTCTCACTTTTTGTGTGGTGTTCCAAGGTAATTATTAATAATACCCAAGCATGCCAGTTTGGAGATAAACGATGTTGCTGCCCTCTCTGTAACCCCATTCTATAGATTTTTTTTGCTTAGTTTGTCATGTTTTTCAATGCTCCCACCCCATTCTATGTGCCTCTGCCAAGGTGGGTTTTCCTTAGGCACCATTTTTACCACGTCACCGGCTGTGTTACAGGAAGATGCCTCAAGTGGCCAGATGGCCATTCCAGCCCTGCGTGGTCATCACCCAGATATTGACTAGATGCCTCCTATGTGCATCATGCTCTGCTCGCCATAGGTTGACTCGTCCTTCTACGGCTCCCCTCTTGCCAGCTCCTTTTAGGAGAGTTCACAGCGCCTTCCACTTCTTGAGCCCTGCCTGCCTTTTCAGATGGAGCTTGGTGACATCCTGCGTGGATCTCTTGGGCCCATGCTGCTGGTGTTGCCTTAGCCTAGTCACACCTACTTGCAAAGGAGGCTGGCTAATGTATTTTTAAATCTCTTACCTAAGGGCCATCTGCCTAGCTAAAACTCAGGGATTCTATTACTAAGAAAAAGTTTCTGTGAGAATATTCAGTTAAAATTTTTCTTACCAGCTAGCATCTAAGAGTCTCAACCACAGAAATCTTTTCCCTTCTTTCCACAGACAGAGAGCCTGTACAAACCTTCAACTGTAGCTTGTGCTCAAAAAAAAAGAGAAATCCTCCATTGGTTGATACTACTATCTGTTCTACATTTTCATATCCTACATGTGGACAGGTAGAATTTCGATTTAATAGATATTGCCTTGTTTTAATGTGTATACTGATTTAGGTCAGTCACTGGGTCTGCTTTGACACACTACACTAAAATATTAGTGTGTACATTGAATCTATTTTGCTTTCCTGCTGAAAGATGGTGAACCCAATCCCACTTGGAGGGTGAGAGTAGTATGTTATGTTTATTCCTCCTCAAAATCCTTCCTGGCCTTGCCATGTTTCGTATCCAGTCTAATCACTATTTACTAGGTTTGTGGAATAATTTTTTTCTTTAATTTTTAATTAAAATTGTAACTGTATACATTTATGGGGTATAATGTGATGATTTGATATGCAATGTGGAATGCTTAAATCAAACTGATTGACAGCGTGATATAGTTTTCAAATACTCTTACAAAAAGAAGGATTTCTAGGTTGTAAAAGAGATTGAGATGCTTTTCATATTCTTAAAGAACAAAAATATTTGGGATAAGAGAGCATCAATATTAGACTGTGATTGTGGTCATCCTGTGCCTGACATACATGATGCATGAGCTTTATTCTTTGGAACACAGGCACGCTGGTGCTGCTAGGCCATGTGCAAGCCTTCCTTTTGTGTGACATTCTTTAATTTGTTTTGGAAGACTGCTGATCTTAGAGCTATCTCCCCTTTGAACTCTGCCTTATGCTATGTGCTTGAATCTAAGTCAAAGAATTGAGGTAAAGAGCGGGTTGAAGTATCTAGTATGCTTGGAAAAGAAGAGAGTAAAATCAGAGAGGTCTAGTGTGTGCTTTCAGATTAGTCCAGGTTTATCTGTTGAGGTTGGTTGAGTTGAAGGTCATCATTAGGACAGAATAAAAAAAAAAAAAAAAGACAATACCTCCTGCTAAGCGTCCTTTGAACTTGGAAGCAGCCCAGATTTCACCAGATGTAATATCCCTGGGCCATCCCATTGGGCCCCTAGAGCCTCAGCACCTAGAAGCACTTGCTATCAGGATTGGTGGTGAATTAAGATGATCCAGGTTCATAAGGGTTTTTGTTGTGTAGCTGTGTATAGGGTTGCACTTGGGGGTGCAGTACAGTCCTCACCTAGCTCAGGCGTCTGGCTCCTCCCTTTGGTTGGATTCCTCCTTATGGACCCCATGTCTTATGCAATCTAAGGCAGGCTTTGGACAAAGAGTGTTCTGCCTCAGATCAAGGTAACTTATTTGATGTTCAAACATTCTGATTCTTGTTTTAAAACAATAACTGAAATTTTAAAAATACCAGTGTCTTCCACTAAGATCCCTATAAAGAGATTATTAGACTCTGCTGCTGTGTGTACTTGAAATAATTAAGTTAAAATCATTTCTTGTAAAATTTCTCACATTTTTCTTTGCAAAGATTGTTTATTCAGATCTAGCATTCTTCTCTAGCTACTTGCTGTTGGGACTGGAAATTTGTCATCCTGACTCTTGAGAAAGGGGAGAACTATTAATAAAAGAAAAGAACTTGTGATAGAATGAGAAAAATGTATCACTTGAGGAACTCTGATCTTTTACAAAAAATGAATTGTTCTTTATAGCCTACATAGTCACCTCCATGTTCACTCAGAATCCCAGGAAACCAAATGATTGACTGTCTGCCTCCTCTGACCCCCTTACCGGGAGTTCCCAGAGCCTGGAACTCTGTCATTCATCTTTTAATTCCCACAGCTCACCCCAGGACTGATCCCATCCCAGAGGTCAGTGTTTATATCCAAACACAGATTCTGGCTCCCCTTGCATCTACTTGCTGGCAATTTCTTTCATCATTATTATTAATTTATTAATATTACTCACATTTTTGTAAGAAGTCACATGCATCATCTTCATAATCACTGGGCTGATCTGTCATAAGAGCAGGTTGACTCTTCTTTTTCTTCCAGAGGATGCTGTGGAATTTGAGCAGGTCACTGGTTCTCATGTATGAGCACAGAGTATGAATCCTCATCTGTTTTTGATTCATGCAGGTCTTAGAAGGCCAGGCAGGGTCCCATCTGTAAAAATGGAGAAGCCTGTGAAAATGCCTCAAGGGCCGGATTTTAAGGTGTCTCAGAGAGGTCTCAGCTATTGACGATCCAATCAAAGCCACCGCATCTTATTGGACATCTGTTTGTCCTCAGAGGGGCTTATTCGGATTCTTCCCACTTCAGTCACCAGGAAACTATCTGATCCCACTGCAGGCAGCGTTTGAGACAGGCAGAGCAAAAACAAGGGAGAGATGCTGCCCTTTCAGGAGCAGCATTTGCATTACACACACTCGCCACCTGATGCTCAGGGCACTGGAGATCCCTCTGTATCATGGGTACCTAGCTTATAAACACATCAAGTGGATGCTTAATAAATGACATGAAAATAAAGCTTTTTGCCTCTACTTTAAAAGCAATGCATACTTATTATAAAATGAAAAAAAGAAGAAAATAGTGAGTAAATTAATTTTACCCCCTAGAGATTATTACTCTTATCATTCTTGTGTATTTCCATATGTATATATTATCTATATCTATATCTATATAGATATCTATATCTATATGGATATCTATATCTATATAGATATCTATATCTATATGGATATCTATATCTATATATATTATCTATATAGATATCTATATTATCTATATCTATATAGATATCTATATCTATATATATTATCTATATAGATATCTATATACATATGGAAATACACAAGAATGATAAGAGTAATAATCTCTAGGTGGTAAAATTAATTTACTCCATATGTATATATTATCTATATCTATATATATTATCTATATAGATATCTATATACATATGGAAATACACAAGAATGATAAGAGTAATAATCTCTAGGTGGTAAAATTAATTTACTCACTATTTTATATCTATGTATATAAATATCTATATAGATGATATATACATATGGAAATACACAAGAATGATAAGAGTAATAATCTCTAGGTGGTAAAATTAATTATCTATATAGTAATATATATATGTATAATAGTTTAGCTCATGTTTTATTTTGATTTCTTGGCCTTACTTTTTATCATAACACTTTCCCATGGGAAAAAAGTCCCTAACTTTAATGGTTCAGTGATACTCCACTATGGATGGATTGATTTCCTTATCAAACCTATGGTGTATGCATCACTGGTAGGAACAGAACTATTCAAGGTAACATGTAGAAAAATAGCTTTATTTTAACAGTCATGTATTTATAAAGAAAATATATAACTGTGACATATCCCTGTTATGTCATGGATATCATTGCTTAGAATAAGGCTAAGCATAAAGAGGGGTAATTGGTTTAAAGACAAGTGTTAGGGGAAAAGACAAGTTGATTATGAGTGTAGAAAAATTGAGAATGAAAGTGTGGGAAGCAATGTTCTTCATAATTTTCCTTTTGTTGAATAGTTAGGTAATTTCCAATGTTTTGCTACAATAAACAATGTTAGGAGGAACTGCTGCATAGATAGCTCTTTGTTTATGTGTGTGATTATTTCTTTAGGATGGAATTCCAGACATAGGATTCTAAGGTTAAAAGTCAATTTTATGAGTAGTAGCCGTGGTTCAGGCTTCACAAAAGTGGAATCTTGGAAAAATAATTTTGCCTCTTGCTTTCCTATAGCTTCAAATCAGTAGAACATCAAAAATCAAAAATTTAATTCATAGGCTCAATAAAGTGATACAGATTAATTAAACATATCCCTAAGATGTTTGAGCTCTCAGAGTTTCTTTTCAATTATGTATCTGATGGTTACAGTTGCAGAGGCACTCACCTGTCAGAAGGAAAGGCACCCTGAGAGCACCTGGTAAAGATAATGTGTGCCTATGTATCACCTTATTCCTCTTACCCATATAACAGAAGAACTGAAGTGGAAAACTCAGGTCATGAGGGCAGGACACAATGACCTAATAAAGGCAGCATGGCGCAAAAAGGGTGGAGACAGTCAGTAGAAGCTGGAGACTTCAGAGGTGCATCCTAATGAGTGAAGCATGGTGCCCAAGAGGTGGCTCCATCTTGGTCTTGATTCACCAAATGAACAATTTTTAAGTGACACTAATAACACATAATATGCTCAAATGATAGTATGGATTATCACAGAATTACAAACAGTTGATACTCTAGGCAGAAAGTCATTACCTGAAAACTCTGCATATTGGCAGCACACAAGTTATACTGCTTGAATTAATACAAGCAGTGTAAACTAATTCATGGGCTTACAGGTGGGCCCACCAGGGAAGCCAGAAGTGGTAGCTGGGGTTGACTTAGGTGGTAAGAATAGGCATGAGAGAGCAGGACAATCTGTCAACCAAGGACAGAATAAAATGTACTAATATATCTGGCTGATGGTTCAAATGACTCTGAGTGTGGTCTGAGTATGTGAAGATCTCCATGGGAGCCAGCTTACAGTAGAAGCCCCATGTGACAGAGAGGGTGAAGTGTTCCCTGATACCTGGGCTCCCATATTTCCTTTGGGAAATCCTCAGTTGAATGCATGGTCACCCATTTGAAGATTATATTTTCTTACCTACTTTAAAGCTCTATGTGGCCATGTGGTTAAGTTTGATCCACAGAGATGTGAATAAAAATAATACCATATTAGGCATCTCTTTCCCGTTAGTTGGAAATGGTGATGATTGAAGCAAATCTATAAACCAGGTTCTGTGAGTATCTCCCACTTTGAATCATTAATCACCAAACTATACCTAAGTGTCTGTCTACTGAAAATCACAGATTGGGTAATTTATGGTGAATAGGAACTTATTTGGCTCATGCTGGGGCTGGGAAGTCCAAGATCAAGGGGCTTGCATCTGGTAAGAGCTTTTTTGTCTTGTCCTATGGCAGAAGGGAAAAGGACAAGAGAGGGCAAGAAAGAGACAAAAGGACAAAACTCATTTATTTATAAGAAACCTACTTCTACAGTAATGAACCCATTTCTGTGATAATGATATTAATCCATTTGTAAGGTAGGTGTCTATATTGACCCAAACACCTCCGATTGGGCCCCCTCTCCCAATAACACCACATTGGGGATCAAGTTTCCAACACATGAACATTGGGGGACACATTGAAACGACAGCACTAAGGGAGAAATGAACTCCATCTTACTTGGGGAATTTTTGTTATAGCAGCTTAGTCTACCTAATACAATGCAACATACTGTATACATTCTACTCACTGCCAGTAGGTTAAGACTTCTCATGCATCCTCTGGAACATTATTTTTCACAAGTGGACTCCAATGCCAATCTAGACAAGGGGATTTCAATGACTGTGAAACAGGAAAGAGAAGGCCATTGTTCTAATCTACTATTAGCTGCAAGCTGTGCTTGCAAATCCTCAAAATACTACAAAAACATTTCATAATGTGGGAGATTATTTAATTCTCTTTCCTCTGTTCATCTGTAGAAAGAGTCTCAAGGCAAAAGTCACAGTGCTAGGCGAGCAGAATAGAACTTTCCGTCCATTAGAGATCCAGCCCTTTAACCAAAAGATCATCCTTTACATTTCTACTCTGTTATTTCATGACTTCCTTTACAAATCCAAGGATTCACATATTCAGAAGAGTAAACCAATAGATTGGTAATGGTAGAATTCTGGGATGAAGACCTTGAGCTGAGGCAATAGCATTAACTATTCTCTCTGCTTCTTTGCTCAGAGGTGGTCAGTCCCTCCCTTCTCTACCTCCACCTTTGTCTAGGCTTGAACACAGCCCATCACTCTCTGCAGTGCCATAGCCTTGAGTTTGAAAGGGGTAGTGGCACAACTGTCCCCAGGACAGATGTACCAAGTTCCAAGGTGGGAGGGAAGAAGTATTTCCTACTCTCCTTTATAATTGTAATGATATGAATACTTGATCTTTGTAATAATCAGAGCTAATTGTTATAGTCTCTACAATAAAAATTTCTTAAAAGGGGAAATGTTTACTTTGTTTATAGAAAATGACAAAATTATTTAAAATGCTCCTTTGCAAAAAGTTGACATATTTTTATTTTATTGACACTTGGTCTTCTTAAACCTCCTTCTCCTACGAGGTCTCTTTCTGGAGACATAATGAATATCTATCTATTTATTTTGAGTGTATTGAAAACTGTGAAAGAAAATATATTAAGAAGAAAAAGAGTAGACTGAAAATAGGATTGGAAGTCTGAAGAAAAAGGTTTGAATCCTTCTATTAGCTGTGTGATCATGGCAAATTAAATATAAAATGGGTATGATATCACTCTGACTGGTGGTTAAAGTATTAAACCTGATCACATATCAAGAATAAAGTAACCTATTCATTCTACATAATAGTAGTCATTCCTATTGTTTGAGCTTGGCTTTTGCTCTGCCTACTGTTCTATGCTTCTGTAGGACAGTCATTTTTAAGAGTTGGGAGGAGGTCTTATGATTAAGAAGTCTTCATCTGACTGCTTTTCTCTCTCTTTTTAAAAAATAGCTACAATATTTGGTCTGTTTTGCAGTTAACATTAAGAATTTATAAAGTTTTTATATTTCTCAAAAGTGGATTATTTTATAAAAAGGTTGTGCAGTGCTGTTCTAAGATAGAATTCTTCCTACAGCTCCATGATCTGTGAAGTAGTCACCCAAAATTGCTGTGAAAATGAATGATTGGATGTAAACTTTTCTGGAGGAAAAAGGATCTTCGTTCTTTTTTGTGTTGCTATGACTGAATCCCAGAGACTGAGTAATTTATGAAAAAAGAAAAATAATTTATTTCTTACAGTTCTCAAGGCTGAGAAATCCAAGGTCAAGAAGTCCCCATCTTGTGGTGGGTACTCTCTGCAGAGCCTTGATACAGCCCGGGGCATTACATGGCAAGGGGGCTGAGCATGCCAGCTCAGGTCTCCTCCTTCTCTTACAAAGCCACTAATGCTTCCCCCTCATGGTCTCGCCTAATCATAAGTAATTGCCAAAGTTCCCGCCTCTTAAATACCGTGGTTGGATTTTCCATCCTCTTAATACTGTGATAATGGGGATTAAGTTTCAACATGAGTTTCTGAAAGTACAAACCCTAACCTTAAATTCTCAAATGTTCTTGACTGTCAGAATCACTCAATTCTATGAGGTTCAGCTGAACATTGTAACAATGATTAGAGTTCACACATTGCTTTACTGATGAGTCTGAGCTTATTGATCAAATGCCTTCACTTAAATGAGAGTCAGTATTACACATTATGAATCATTTGTTCGATGGAACAATATAGTCACAGACTCTTTTATCAAATGAGGGAGGACTCTGAATTTTGAATGTTTAACTTCCATGTGCTCCTTCTGCAAATTATGGCCAGACTCAGGATGCTTTCCTTTCTATAGACTATACCTCTTGGAACCCTTTTCAACCTTTTCTTCCTACTTCCTCTGCCACAGATGCCACATTGATCCCAGCAGCTTTCTTTCCTTGTACCCATGCTAGACCTGGCACCCAGCTTGGTCCCAGCACCAGCAAAGGCTAGGCTGTGGTCCACTCTGAGATGTCCAGGATGACAGCATATTTGTCTGCTGTGTCTTTTCTGGGTGAAAAGAAGCAACAGCTTCAAGCTGAGTGATCTGGTGCTGCCCCTTGGTGATCCAAGCAGCTCTGGGTGCTGCAGAGAGAACCTCATTTGTGCCTCTGTGTAATGCTGGGTACCACCGACTCCATGGGCAGAGTGGCTGCTGTCATGATGGAGAGATTAGTCCCTTCTCATGGATCTGGACCACAGTGACTCAGAACCACTATGTTTGCACTTGAAAGAAAGCTTCTTTTTAAAGTTGAGCTTCTCACACAGCTACAGACATCTTTTAAAATTGATGCTGAAGTGTTAACTCAATTTAGAATTTGAACAGAGACAAAACATGCACCAGGGAAAGGATGATTTAAAAGACCCATCCTCCTCTTCTCTGGACTAGATTTGGCGCTCCCCACTGGTATGTGATGAGGAGTTCAACCTAGAGATTCCTCTTCCTTTGTGGCTGGAGGCTGGAACCAGTCCACACTCACATCTCAGATTTGGGACATTGATGGGATGAGGTAGGAAAAAGGTCCAGCAAGGGAGATGTTTTTCTATGAGAAAAGATGTTATTCCCCCCTCCCCTTAGGAAGGGAAGAAGGGAGGATATATTTCAGAGGGGCATAGAGAGAAGTGGCTGGGGAAGCTGGGCCAATCATGGGAAAGGATAGCAAGGTTAGGTGCCCAGGGATGGGTCCCCAGGGGCCCCCCTCTTTGTGAAAGATGGGTATCTTGTGATACAGTATAATTTCCTTTTGTAATTGTCTTATTCCAAAAGTAAATACATTTACATACAGCACATCAGCCCTAGGGCAGGCCAAGAGGACTGGATGACCCCAAAGAGGGGGTTCATTCTGGCCTGTGTCTTCCAGCAGCTGAGGGGGCACCAAATGTTTAAGGAGCTGTGCCTTAGAGTTCTAAGCCATGGCAGGCTCAGTCAGACTGGCAAGAATTAGGAAAGGCAGGAATTGGGAAAATAACTCTCAGGGCTGGGGGAACACTCCAGAGACTCAAGGGACAGTAAATTTATCCCTTCTCACAGCTCTGGGTAGTGGTCACTTTATGATGAGTCAGAAGAGACTTTCTAAAAAAGTAGACTACAGTTGTCCAGAGCCAGAGGAACAGACGGCCAGATGTCAGAGCGTAGGAAGCGTGAAGGGTTTCTGACGTAGGAGGAAGACCAACAGTCTTGTTCATTAAGTCACAGAGTAGAAATAGCTTTTTTTTTTTTTTTTTTTTTTTTTTGAGACAGAATCTAACTCAGTCACCACGGAACCATAGTTCACAGCAACCTCAAATTCTTCGGCTCCAACAATCCTCTTGCCTTAGTCTCCTTAGTAGGTGGGACTATCGGTGCCTGCCATGAGGCCTAGCTAGTTTGTCTATTTTGAGTAGAAATGAGGTCTCACTTTGCTTAGGCTGGACTCAAACTCCTGAGCTCAGGCAATCCACCAGCCTCAGCCTCCCAGAGAGCTAGGAGTAGAAGTAGCTTTTTAAAGAAAAAAGAGAGAGAGAGAGTGATTAGAGACAGTGTACATGGGGGTGCAGAATAGGTTTGGATGTTTATGGGATAGGGAGGAGCAAAGTGCGTGGAAGAGTTTGGGAAAAGATGAAGGGTGCCAGTGGGTCAGATAGATAACTTCTTTTAGGGGTCTTCTCACTGGGCTGTGATGGGAAGCCCCTTTAGAAATACAAAACATCATAAGGGCACGCCCTGAGTGATACATACAAATACACTTGCTAATTATTACTGGAAGAGAGCATGACTAATGCAGGAGCAGATGTTTTAAAAAATAAAAGGTCACGAGCATTTTCAGACTATTAAAGCATTTATTTATGTAGCAAATTTGCATCTGGATTTTGTTGTCCCCGCTTTGATCTTTGTCTCTCAGACACATGCAGTGATGTCAGAAATGTGGGTTACTCGGCGCAATGGTGGGGAGGTCGTTGTTCCAAATCTGAGGTGGATGCAAGCCCCAGGCACCACAAATCACTGTAACCCCTTGGAATGAAATCTGTTATTTATACAGCAGCTTCAAAATAAATGCCTCGTCCCCAGAATGGAGAATAAATTGCAATTACTAATCTCAAATTACTCTTAGTTTAGCAAATAACAATTCCAAGGTCTGTTTTGAAAAGCAAGTAGCTTCTTATATAAGTAGGATTCTGCAGCATTTGTCCTCCGTGTCCAGGAAAATGTACTTTCCCAGCAAAATTACTCCTGGTTCATTTATGATATTGCAAATGGCAGGATTTTCTTCTTTTTAAAGGTTGAATAATATTCCCATCTATGTAAATACCAAATTTTCTTTACCTGTTCATCCACCTATGGGCATTTAGGTTGCTTTTTATATCTTTGCTATGGTGAATAGTGCTTTAATGAACAGGGGAGTGCAGATATCTCTTTACATACTCATCTCAATTCATTTGAATGTATACCTAAAAGTGGGACTGCTGGATCACATGGTAGTTCTATTTTTGATTTTGGGGGCAATTGCAAACAGCTTTCCATAGTGACTGTCCCATTTTATATTCCCAACAACAGTGTACAAGGGTGTCGATTTCTCCTCACTCTGACCAACACTTGTTATGTATATATTATGATTATTACAGTCACGCTCAGAGGTCTGAGGTAATATCTCATTGCAACTCTGATTTATGCTTCCCCGATGTTTAGTGGTGTCAGTAACTTTCTATATCCCAGTTGACCATTCATAAGTATTCTTTGGAAAAATGCCTATTTAGGTCCTTTGCCCAGTTTTTAATCAGGTTATTTGTTTTTTTGCTATTGAGTTGTGCAAGTTGCTTATATAACTTGAATATTAACCATCTATCAGATATATGATTTGGTAATATTTTCTCCCATTCTGCAGGTTTCATTTGCTGTGCAGAAGCTTTTTAGTTTGATACTATCCAAAGTGTCTATTTTTATTTTTGTTGCCTGTGCTTTGGGTGTCATAGCCAAGAAATCATTGTCAAGGCCAATGTCAGGAGGCTTTTAAAGTTTCAGCTGTAACTCACAGAAGCCGAGTAGAATGGTGGTTACCAGGGGCTGGGATTACAGGGAAATAGGTGGTATCAGTCACAGAGCACAAAGCTGAGCAGGATGTACAGTGCTGGGGCTGTCTACTCTACAGCACTGTGCCTATAGTTAACAAATCGGCACCGTATGCTGTAAACTCCCTAAGAAGGTAGATCTGAGGTCAAGTGTTCTTATCAAAATAAATAAATGGGACAGGAGGAAACTTTTGGAGGTAATGGATATGTTTGTAGCATTTATTATAATTTTTTGTGGGTGGGTATATATATCTCCAAACTTATCAAGCTATACATATTAAATATGAACAGCTTTGTGTTTGTCGATATACCTCAAAAAAGCCTTAAAAAAAAAAAAAAAAAAAGCAGCAAAGCTACATACTTTATGTGCTACAGGAAATTTAGGAAAGTTCGTCAATTTCTTAAAATGTTAAACATAAATTTGCCATATGACCCTGCAATTCCACTTTTAAGTATCAATCTACACAAGAGAAATTAAACATGAATCATACATCTACACAGACTTGTATACAAATGTTCATAGTGGTATTAGGTGTAATAGCCAAGAAGTGGAAACAACCCAAATGCCCTTCACCTGGTATGGGGATAAACAAACTGTGCCATATCTATGCAATGGAATAGTACGCAGCCATAAAAAGAGATGAAGTGCTGATACACACTACACTGTGGGCGGACCACGGATACATCACACAAAGTGAAAAAAGCCAATTCCAAAGAACTATATTTTGTATAATTCTATACTGTGTAATTTCTGGAAAAAACAAATCTTTAGAGACAGAAAGTAGATTGGTGGCAGCTGGACTCACGGTGGAAAGGGGAAGTGATCACTAATGGGTGAGAGGCTTCTTCTGGGGTGTTGAAAATGTTCTAAAATTAGATTGTAGTGATAGTGTAAAACCCTTCACATTTACTGCAAACCATGCAATTGTATATTTAAGAGTAGTGAGTTCCATGGTACATGAATTATACCTCAATAAAGTTTTTTTTTCAAGCTACATACTTCTCCTCTTTCAACTCTGTCACCAAACTGCCTTTTCTTCCTTTCATCCTGGTCTGCATTTGCTCTGCAGTCTGGTTAGTAAAGAGCATCCCGAGCCATGTACATGCAGACATGTTCAAACACTTTTGACTCTGAAGGAATTCCCTCAAGTTAGATTTTCCTAGATAATATCACAGACAGCACATGACTAGTTTGGCTTATTTTAAAATGTATTTCAGAAGCATCAAAACCAAGAAACGCTCTGCAGAAGAACCTCCGGTAGCAGGTCTCTCCCAGTCAGCCTTTAGGAATTTGCCTTTTCATGAAACGCCTGTGTGTCTGTAGGTGTGGCAGGGAGGGAATGTGAGGATTACAACCACACAAGCAATTAAAAATCAATTAACTAGTTCATCGCTTCTTCTGGGGGAAAGTGCGTGACATTTTCCAAGGTAAAAACATGGAGCTCAGCTGCTAAGATGTGAAGAAGATGCACCCTGTGGACGACCGTGAGGCCGTCAAAGAACCAGGCAGAGCCACGCGTACTGACGTGGATGGAGAGCCTCATTCAGTCAAAAAAGCAAAGTGCTGGAAAACAGTTGAAAAATGCATTACGATGACACAAACACCTACAGGATGTCTGTGCATGCGTGTGTTTGCATAGGGCAGCCACGTTGCCAATAGTGATTTTTTTTGGGGGGGGGGCAGGGGAATAGAAATGGTTGAGGAAGGGGCAAGGCAGGAACTTTTACTTCTTGAGCTTGGATACTTCTGGATTGACTTTTACAACTGAGCACCTGCAAATGTGATGAATAAAAGAACAAAGAAAAACTAAGATGGAGGTGTGACCAGATTGACTCTTTGGCTGTGTCCAGCACTCCTTAACCCCTGAAGAAGTGGCACAGCACAGCCATCCATCCCAGTGCCAGGGCGCAGAACTCTACAGGTCTGCCTGAGGGCTTAGTACCATATTTTGGAACGTGGGCCACAGTAACGTGGCTGGTCTGTGCAGCTGCTCACCGGACATTGGGATTCATTGGGACCGATCTGGGTAATGAAACACTTCATTGAGCATGATGCCTATTGCATTATGAACATTTTCCATCACAGCTAAGGCTGCATTAATACAATGTGAAACAAGGTGATAGTTTGTCCTGGAGAGACATGCAATATAAAAATCTACATGATGGGCTGAGACCGCGTGATTGCTTTAAAAGGTGGATTATTTCTTTTGCCCTGAAAGGGGTTGTGCCACAAGCACTAGAGGAAGAAACATTCCTGCCAGTCCTTCCAATTATAACCTTTCCTTCTTTTTCAGAAAACAAAGGTAATTGTAGTTTTAAAATATTTTTGCCTTAGGCTAAAACTTCTTCATAAATAGCTCTTCTCTATATGACCTTTCTTTTTTTTTTTTTTTTAAATGGGTTTTTTATTTTATTTTATTTTTTATTGTTAAATCATAGCTGTGTACATTAGTGCAATCATGACCTTTCTGTGATATATACATCAAGAGAACATTACCTGATGGCTTCTTCAGTTGGTCTGTGTGCCAGGATTCTAAGGGGACCCAAAGTGGCATGTTCCAGCTCCTGGTGGAGACAAAATATTTTCCACCCTGAAAGATTCTATTGGTTTGGAACAGAGGGCAATAGGCTACAGTCCTTGGAGCCAAAGCCAGCTCCTGGCCTGTTTTGGCTAGGCCTGTGAGCTAAGAATGGCTTTTACATTCTTTATTATTAAAAAAGTCAAAAGAAGAATAAATATTTCATGACATGTGAAAATGATATGAAATTCAAATTTCCATATCCATAAATAAAGTATCATGGGAACACAGCCATGCCTGTTCATATGTATTCATGCCATAAGAGCGGAATATGTCAGTGATGGAAACTGTATGACTTGCAAAGCTTAAATAACAGGGGTGCCAAAAAAAAAGGTATACACTTTTTAAGAGATCTCATTGGAAGTAAAATTTGATCGTTCCCCAAATGTATATGAATTGCAGGCAAAACGGATGTTCGAAGCATGTCTGGGTACCCTTGACCAGTCACAGTACATTCAACTCAACTTTGAAAAGTAATACATAGATAATATCTCCTAAAATGTGTACACATTTCTGGCACCCTCTGAATTTACTACCTGGCCCTTTACGGAAAAGGCTTGTCCACTTTGGATTGGTGATGTAATGTTGGCATCAGGGTTTTTCTTAGTAATAGCTGAGGAGGAGTCTGAATTGAAGTTCTCTTTTAAGGTTCCTGTGAATGGGTGATTAGTATTAGTCACTTTTCTAGCTACTTGGGAGGCCCAAGTTACTTGTCCTAAGATTAGCTGAGGTGGCCAACATGGGGTATTGGGAGCGGGAGTGCCAGGCATAGTTGGTTAGGTGATGACCAACTATGGCATCACACTGGGTTTCCTCGTTTCTGAGACACTGTTTATTGTAATAAGCACCATTGATTTAAGAATGGCTTTTCTTGGAAAAGAAGAGGCATTGTGTGCATAATGTGTATTCATTTAGGACATGCCAGTGAGAAAGCATTTTATCATTTTTCACGTAATTGCCTATCCCTACTCCCACCCCAGGTGAATTTCTCAGGGGCTGGATCTATGCCTTATTGGTTTTTGCAAACTGGGCTTCTCCCAAGAGCTTCAAAGTGTCAGAAACCCTTCCAGCAGGTTTTGCAATCACTGGTGGGTTGTGGTATTGATTTAGTGGACATATTTCTGACATTTAAAAAATGAAGTAGGACACACTAGGACTAGATAGGTTAGAAGAAAATGGCCAGAGTAAGAATAGAACATAAAACAAAAGAACAGAAAATACGTGTCCCAGAGTGGAAGGTTCACCCACGATGCCCTTCTTTGGTCACACATATGTGTGTGATGGGTGGTGATGGAGACATATCTCTTACTGTGGGATGGAGTGAAACAGGTGTGCAAACCCCGCTTTGTTGGGCCTATTAGGGTGTGTTTGGCTGTGGTGTGAGGTTGCACAAACTGGCACGCATGACAGAAGCATGGAGCCATGAGTGTCGGGAGTGGCCTTCAGGTGTCTGCCAGGCCCATGAAGATGGGCAGCCCCCTGGCAGATGCTTCCCTCCCTAGCAAATGTTGAGCTCGACACTGAGCCGATGCAGGGAAGGCTGCTAAGTCATAGACAACGTGACTCTGGCCAGGGAATGAGATTCACACCTCAAGGCTATAATTAGGAGGATTGTGGCAGTGTTGGGGACAGATATGGAAGGTGTCGGTGCAGAGGAGGCAGAGGCCCCTACAGTGAAGTTGGCCACTGCTGTCATTTTCAGCAAGGCCCAGAAGGCTGATCTCCACACACCAGCCATGCAGCTTTGTATTTGTGTCCTCAGGCAAAGATGTAAACCCAAGTTCTCTGTCAGTTCCAAAGGGGAGCACAGTCATGGCTGGGTAGTCAGACAGTTGTCATTGGGCCCCTTCCTCCAGAGCACACAAACAGGCTGCGGCCCACACCTGAGTCTCAAGCTTCAGGTCTCAGAACTTCCTTGGGGGTAATAAGTTGAAGAAAAGCACCCCAAAAGAAAGGAGAAAGAGGAGAAAGTATCTCTTGGAATTGTCAGGACCCATTCGAGAAGCCCGCTGTGTCTGAGCAGGGACAGTGATACGAGAAGGGGAGGGAGGAGGAGGGAGGAGGTTGTGCATGAGATGCTGAACCCCAAGAAGACACCACTGCCAGCATTGTGATCCAGTAAATGCCCTTGAATTTGATAACAGTATTTCTCCTGGAATCTGAACACCCCAGAACTCGAACAACTTGGAATCTGAAAGAACATTTTGAGCCAATATTGCCTGAAATCTGAAGGCTGCTTTGGAATCCAAACGCCCAGCACATTGTCCACTTGTTTTTGTGTGAACATTTCCCCAGCGCTCAGGCCACCCATGTGCTTTGTCGTTCAGTTCATTGCCTCAAGCTGTAATGAAAGCATCTCATGTGATTTTTGCTGCTAATATTATGCTTTTGGGGGGTTATTTTGTTATACAATTTATATAATTATATTATAATTTATATATTTGTATAATTATTTTTTATGTAATTTATATAATTTTTTTGTTTTTTTATATAATGCTTTTTTGTTATTTTTTAACATAATAACAACTAAGTGTATTCGCCATGGGTCCTTAAATGTGTAGTAAGGAAAATAGGAGTAAGAGGAAAGCTGTTAGAGCTATAACTGAAGTTAAGAGAGATCTTATCACTGCGCATGAAAATGGTACACGTCTGGCTGATCTCGCTACTATGTTCGGGATGCCTAAATTGCATAATTTTGAAAAATAAAGAAGCTACCAAAGCAGCTGATGTGGTGAAAGGGGTTACAGTGCTGGCCTCTAAGAGGAGATTGAAAAGGATGGAAGAGGTGGAAAAACTCCTTTTAGTTGGGATTAATGAAAAACAACTGGCTGGCTGCTGGCTGCTGGCTGCTGGCTGCTGATGTGATTTCTGAGATAACTGGTGAGAAAGCCAAGGTCCTCCGCAATGATTTAGTGACAGGCACACCTGATACTAGTGCTCAAAAGGAGGAGTTTAAAGCCAAGAGGGGGTGGTTGGAGAACTTGAAGAAAAGGACTGGGATCCATAGTGTTGTTATGCACAGAGAGGCTGCCAGTTCTAAGTTGGAAGCAGCAGAAAAGTTTGTTAAGGAGTTTAAGGAGTTTGTGAATAGTGAGGGGTATGGTTCAAACCAAGTGTCCAACTGTGACGAAACAAGTCTCTTTTGGAAAAAGATGTCCAGGTGAACATATGTCGGAAAGGAAGAAATCTGTACCAGTCCATAAGCCAGTGAAAGGCTGCCCTACTCTCTTGCTGTGTGATAATGCCAGTGGGGACTACAAGATCAAACTTCTCCTGTGTACCACTCAGAGAATCCATGAGTCTTTAAGAAGAACAACCTCATTAAGAGCAAACTGAACGCTACGTGGAGATGAACTACCAGGCAGTTCTTCCCTGAATGGATACACGAGGAGTTTGCTCCTTCAGTAAAGGCTTATCTGCAGGAGAAAAATCTCCTGATGAAGTCTTTCCTTGTCCTGAACAATGCTCCTGTGCATCCTCCAGGCTTAGAAGATGATTTGGTGGGTGAATATAGCTTCATCAAGATAAAATATTTGCCCCCTCAATACCACTCTTCTTATCCAGCCCATGGACCAGCAGGTGATCTCGAGCTTCAAACAATTGTGCACCAAGGCTATGTTCTAAAACGTTTAGAAGTTACAAATAAAATGGAACTGAGCCTTGGAGAGTTCTGGAAGAATCACCACAATATCCTCCATTGCCTAGGAATCATTGAGAAAGCATGGAGGGAAGTGTCTCTGGGGACAATGAACTCTGCCTGGAAAAATCTCTGGCTTGAATGTGCTGCTGCAAGGGGCTTCGAAGGCTTTCAGGACCCACCTGTTGTTCCTGACATCGTATCCCTGGGCAAATCCACGGTTTTGTAAGTCAGCAAAGAGGATGTCAACGAGTTAGTGGACAATCACAAGACTGAGCTGACAACAAAAGAGCTTCAGCACCTCAACCAGCAGCAGAAAGAAGTCGCAGAGTAAATGTCTTTAGGGGAGGATGAGGGAGATGCTAGAACCATTCCCACTGCTGAAATCAAGGATATTTTCTGCATGTGGTCAAAACCCCAGGCAGTTGTTGAGAAGTGACACCCCAATAAAGTCTTTGTTAACAGGTGTGTTAACTTGTTCAATGATAACATCACTGGACATTTTAGAAAAGTTCAGAAAGATCACCAACATCAGGCAAGTTTGGAACATTGGTTCTCAAAAGACACCATGAACAGCGATCCCAAGTGGTACCTTAGCAAAGGCATGAAAAGGTGGAGAAAGACAGTAGAACGACCAGAAATGCAGATACGTGATGTTATCATGTGGGTGACTCACCTTCCAAGCTATAATCTCTCTCCTCCTCCTCCTCCAGCTTCCACATGTGCCATTATTGCTTCTTTTTAAGGTAAATACATGTTTTTATATTTTTAATTTTATTAATTTACATTTTTATTCAAATATTATTATTTTACCTTAAAATCCAGTGTATTTACTATTAAAATTATTTTGCAAATTTGAGTTTGTGGGACCCAGGAATAGATTGATCCAGTTTCTATTATTTTAAAGGAAAACATTGTCTTGGAACTCAAATGATTTGGAACTCAGATGGGGTTCTGGAACAGATTGAGTTCAGATTCAAAGGTATCACTGTACTGGGAGGGCAGGGGTCATCAGGGGGAGCTCTGACCTCCACACTCACCTCCAGAATCATTAGGGCCTCCCCTACATGGCAAGATGGCTGGAAAGTTGCTGAGGGGGATGAAATGGATCTGCCTTGGCGCCTGGATGAGCCTATGGCAAAGAATGAAGGTGTCTGCAGGATGGCCAGTAGGCCAGTGTGGCAGATTCAGGCAAGGTTTAGCACAAGGGGAAATCACATCTGTGGTTAGGTGTGAAAACAGGCCAATCGAAAAGATGCAGAAGGAGCAAAGGATATTTATTCTTCTGGGCTTTACTAAAACCCTGCCAGATACCCTTGTGGATGAGCAGTGACTCCCTCTTCTCCAATGCGGTCCCCTACCCCTGCAGCTGTAATCAATTATTTACTTCCCTTGGCTGCCATTGGCAACCTCTAAAGGGACAAGATCAGATCTTTCCCATGCTCATGCACCTAGAGCCTCCCGCTCACAGGCCCTGGGGTAGAGAAGCAATGCTAAGATCAATTTTGATGAATAAACGAATGAATGAAGAAATTTGGTGGGTAATTATTCAGCTGTGTCTGAATGTTTGTGTCTCCTCTCAAAATTCATGTCTTGAAATCCTTACTCTCAAGATGATAGTATTGAAAGGTGGGGACTTTGGAAGGTGATTAGGTCATGGGGCAGAGCCCAGTTGGGTGGGATTAGTGGCGTCAGAAGAGAAAAAGACCACTTCCTCCTTCTACTGTGTGAGGACTCTGCTAGGAAGTACTATCGACGAAGCAAAGAACTCTCACCAGACACCATAGCTGTGTGCACCTCGGTCTTGGACTTCCCAGATCTAGAATTGTGACCAATACATTTCTATTGCTTATAAGCCACGTAGTTTAAGGTGTTTTGTTATAGTAGCCCAAAGGGTCTCAGAAAGTCATCTTCAAGTTGTATGAATGGCAAGATTTAAGACATCCCCTTGTGGTTGAGAAGGCTGAGAAGACAAATTGACTTAATCCGGGGATTTGGTGCAGCTACAGAGGAGAATTTCCTGTTCTACGTACCTGTGGAAGTGAAACAGGCACCTAGGAAATGTTGTAAGTTTCCTTGAATCCTATCCTGGAGGTCCATCGAAGCATGATGGTCTACATATGATTACTATAGAACAGCTCTGCAAACTAGTGGCTTAGAAAAAAATCTCAGAATATCTGTCAGCTCAATGAGTTTATGATTTTATGCAAACTATGATTTTGAATCTTACCCAGGTTGCTTTAATTCAAATCCAAATTTTTAGCATTGTGTTTTAGGGCTTATACTTTACTCATCTCTGTGCCCCTTATAAGTGCTCACTGTATTATATTTGCTTGAACCCAGCTGTTTTAATTTCATTCCATTTTATTATAATTAAATGTAGATCTGAGTTTTATTTTTAAAAATTATTCAAATTTTTTCAAGTGGGGTTATTTGGTGTGAGTCGTCAATTATTTAAACTTTTAAAATAAAGATACATAAGAAATGAGGGATCCTTTTTTCTTCCACAAAAGAACATTTTTTTTCAACTGGAGTTTCAGTGACTTGAATGCAGAAGGAATCCAGCCACTCATATCCTAGATGATTTTTCAAAGAAGTTGCCCTGGCCAGAAAAAAAGATGAAAACCTTTCACTATTAGGAGATGAAAAAACTGAAGGTCAGAGAGGTTAAGAGAACAGCTCTAGGTCAGATAACCACAGCTCTAGGTCCTGCATCCACTGAGACCACATGGACCATGCATCTCTGCAGCATCCTTTGATATTCCTCCTTCCCTCTTGCTAATGGACCAGAGCTGGGACAGTTATCATTGAAGCGTGAGATCACTGGCAGAAAACCCAGGGGAGGACAAATCTGTGTAGCTCTTCTTCCTTTTATTTATCTAGTTTTGTTTTTTGTAAAACTAAATGCACCTTTCTAGAAATAAATCAATAAATAAAAAAATCAAAGAAAATATATAAAAAGTAGAAGTTTCCCTGTTCCATATCTGAATGCTTTGTCTGATATCATTCCTTTGACATATAAGGGAATCGAGGAACCATCCAGACATAGTCTCATATAGAACTTTCCAGCACAAGCAGGTGCAGGAGTCAACCACTGAGGCTGAGGGCAGCAGTAAGCTAGGAGGGACACCAGGAGAGGACGTGTTTCCCAAGGCATCCTGACTCAGTTGTGTGGGAAGCTGCTGAATATTACACATATTCTGTGCTTGTTAGCATATTTGGGGCTGTGTTGGGGGGGCTCCCACACTTGCCAGTCACAGGGACACTGTCAGCCCTGCTGCAGGACAATGACATGTGTTCCAAGGCTACGCATGGTGACATGAGGAAGGAAACCTATGGAAATTTAGGACATTGCAGAGTAGAATTGGGCCTCTTGGGAGCTGAGCTCAGAAGGTCATTCAGGTCCCAAGGAAACTTTAGAACCTTCTTTGGTGGGGATTTCTGGTTTATCACCGCAGAGCACCACCATTACCACAATTCAACCACTCTCTGTATCTCACCTGCTGCCAATGGCTAACTTCCTCTCTCCATCTTTACTCATAATTTATTCGGTTAACTCAGAACTTCCTCTCAACTCTGGAACCCTGGTGGTGTAGAGTTGAGCACCCTTTCAGTTTCTAGTGCAGTGTTTGTACTTAGTTATTTTAGTGTTTCCCAATTCAAATTCTTGAGAACATAATCAATAGGCCTGGTTTGGGGAGAACAGCCTGGTGCCAGGCCTCACCTGGCCTTGTTGTCAAAGGTCTTCCCTAGCCCAGTAGGCCTGACTTGGAGGAACATTGTGCCTTGTCAACAGGACTCACATACCCCGGGCTGCACCCCACAGAGTGTGTGAGCCTGGTGGGTCCCCAAGGAAGTGGTGGTGTGCAGGGCAAAGTAGACACCTCTGCTTCCTCATTTTGCTTGTACTTTTCGTGTTATTTGCTCTTGGACTTGGCAATAATCTCCTTAATCACTGTGACTATGTCAATAATATTTTTATATTCTCCACAGTATCTAGCCCAGTTCATTCATTGTTCATTCTCCCATTTATTCAACAAACATCAAGTGAATTCCTATCAAGTTCCAGGCATTGGGGACACAAAGGGAAATACCCTGTCTCCCCTATTAGGAGTTCCTCCTGTGGAAGGTTTTACTTCTATAAAACCTCCTTCCTTCTCCATCATGTTCTGGAACTAAATCTGGGCTTTGGAAATGCCAAGAATCAGACACTCAAAAGCCATGAGGCCTTGTTTCAGCTCCTGCATCTATCTTTCTTTGAGGATCAGCAGTGTCCTCCCTGCAAGTATGTCCCTGCATGCAGCATCAAACATGGCTGGGGATGGCCCTTGACCCTTGGCTTAGTGGAGCACTCTGCTTCATCTCTGCCTCCTGGTTGACTCAGCCCTTCTGATTTTCACATAGCCTGCTCTTTAAAGGAAGATGAATTCAGAAGACACTGTTCCCCATCCAGCCTGCCCCATTCCTGTCCTCATAATGACTGCCAGTCCAAAAGTTTGGAAACTTACCTACAGATTTCTAGGTCTTGGTCTTTGCACAAACGCAATCCATAAATCATTTTGAATAATCTGGTCTTGGACTAAAACCTACTCTAATATCTGCATTTTTTTTTTTTTTTTTTTGGCTAAGTCTTTTCTCTCTCTTTTTATATCAATGTCTACTCTTGTCTACTACTATAACTTAGAGGCAGGAAAAACAAAAGGATTTCTCAACTTTGGAAACATTCCTCGCCTTGCTGTTTTCGTTCCAAAAGACGTTCTCTAGCCACGGATGCACAGTGCAGTGAGGCCTTGCTCATGGCTTATTTTTCAGTTTGTAGATGTGTAATCACCTGAAGCACTTATGTTGTGGCTACAGGAGGAACACAGTTTGTACATGTTCCCATGGGCAGTCCTAATGGCCATAAATCTCAGTGCCATGTGGAGTTTGTTTATACCCAAACACAGCTAACTCCCTTTCACTGGACGCCCTGCCCTTCCCCACTAGAGGCGCCTCTCAGGAAGGTGCCCAGACGCAACTGAAGGGCTTGTTGCTTGCTTTCCTGCTGCTTCCAGAAAAAATAGCTCTACAATGACTTAAAACTTATTTGGTTTAGGAAACATCTATTTAGAAGTCATCTACACTAAGTGATTTTTTTTTTTTTTTTGAGCCTGATAAACACTGAATGGATTGTATTCGATTAAAAGCAATTGATCACCAAGAAATAAACTCTTCCAGGCTGTGTTCAGGAGCGTAAAACAACAGTGTTTATTGGTGCTTATCTCCAATAATCAAATCCTCTCACTCTCCTGCTATTCCTTTTTCTTTCCTTCTTCCCCAACTTCGCCTATATGCTATTATAGAGAAAATATTAGTTCTCTTTCTGACTTCTCCATCGTAGCATGTCACCTCATAAAATTCCCCTGGGTGTGCCCTTTTAAAATGAATGCTACCAAATAAGTAAACCTCAAAGGACGTGTGTACACACACAGACACATGCACTCAGAGACACCCATGCTCACTTGTATACCAGGAGCCCTGGTAGAAACAGATTAACCCCCAGATGAGCTCTGAGTTCCACCCTAATTTTATCTCATGGTATGTAGAGGTTACAAATAACTCTAAAGTTAAAATGCCATTTTCCCCTCTCTGTGAGCAGAGTTAATATTAACGTCGCTCAAAAGGAACAAGGCTGTGTTTCTTTTTGAGTGGTGTTCTCCATTGTGACTCCCCAAGCTTATTCTTATAGGCCCTTAGGAGGTATTGTGCATATTCTTTTGTGGAATAATGAAGTGTTTATATTACATGGTCCCATTGTAAGATCAATCAGACCCTGCTGGGGGATTTATAAACATCATCTGCAGGTGGTCCTAGTGTGCCACCCCCAGAAAGGGGAGCTTTCATTCTCAGGAAACAGGCCTCACCGAAGCCCCACTCAGCCCTGACACCAGACCCAGCCCTGCCGCCCAAACAGTAACTGATGGCCTTGTCACGAATGTTGGCTCAGAAATGACCATGTTTTAAATTCCTGTTTCTCCAGAGCCTCCCGGGCATGTCCTCTGTAGCTGAAGAGAGCTGGTAATTACACACGGCTTCCTGAGGAATGAGAAGCCAAGCGCTCATCTCGGAGGCGAAAGTTGGCCCAGACACTTAGACTCGGCCTTCTCATCCTTCATCAGGGCCACCTCTTCTTAGAGGGTTTCACATGTATGTCTTAAATGGCACTTTTTCAGCCACTACGGTTTTCCAAACAGGAAACGCATATACATGACGAGGTATAATTTTATGACCTCCTATCATACTCAGGTTGTCCAGAAAACAAGCAAGAGGTTGTTTCTTCTCTCTTGGATAATATTCCTATAATCAAGGTGGAGCTTCTAATCCCAGAACCCCTGGCTGAGTTAAAAATGTACTTCTAGGCATTTCCTTAAGATTAATGACAAAGAAAATGGATCCAAAGAATGTGCATCTGTCAGAGGACAGTCATTGCTCTTCTTATTTCCTTCTGCTTTTACATCTGTTTGGTCAGTATCAGCTTCTGGCTTCAAGGTGGTACGACCCAGAGGCAAGAGCCCTGGAAGGTCTGAGATCAGAATATGCAGCTTCAAATGCTGCCTTGGCCTATAACCAGCCATGCTGGCTCATAGCAAACCCTTAACCTCCCTGGATCAGGGAACTCCTTTGTCAACAAAAGGGGTTGGTCTAAATGGGTTCTAATGTGTCTTTCATCTCTCCATTTTCTATTATTCTGAACTTCATGCTTCATTATAATCTGTGTGTCTCTGGCATAGAGTTGGCATGAACCCAAGCACATGCCCTTGGCTTAGAGAAAGTAAAACATGCTGGGTCTGTGAAATGATAGGCTTCACTCTGCGGAGTTCAGAGGTGTGTAGGCTATCTTAGGTACAACGCAACGAGAGATCCCACAGGCAGAAAGTTATTTTTTAAGAGGAGTGTTAAAAGACGTGGTATTATTCAGTAAAGAATAATTTGCTGAGGGCAATGTGTTGTTTTTATTCCCACTGTAATTTATCTTTCAACAGACGGCCAGGAGAAGAGGCAACAAACTGTGAGCCCGCAAATGTGAGGGCTTTGATTCTAGTGGGGCGGTTCCCAGAGCCTCCCTGAGCAGGAGATGTCATTGAACAAGAATAGTTTAGGATCTCACTGATATTTCTTGATCTCAGAACACAGGGCCTAGTTTATGTTGAGCCTTTGAGAAACTAGATGGGTTTCTCTTTTATATTTTCTGAAACTAGAAGTTCAGAGGAGGAGGTTGCTGCACTGGTTAAAACAAACCTTCTGTAAACCAGCGGATTTGATGTTGGTCAGTGCATGCTGTAAGGTATCCTCCTTGGGGTATCTCCTTCTCCTGGGTCTCTACATTGTCCTGGATCAGTAATTAAGTTTTAACTACTCCCTGTAAACCCTGCATTGCCTCTGCAGTCCCTGTATTCCCTCTGTAGTGGGAATAGCATGTTCTAGATGCCTCCTGGCTTTGCATGGTGGCAACTCTGGGTGGTCTGAGTGATTCTGTTGGAGGTCTGAGACCAAGACTTGCTACCCAGTCTAACTGGACCTTCTCCAGACTTCTGAGTGTATTTCCAGAGCATTTATGCAGGGGTTATGTAGGGGTCACGAGGACACTGGTTGTTTGTGGCTTCTCTGTATAAACCTTTTGTATAAAAATTCCTGTTTGTGAAACAGACAAAGGGAGAGGTGATTCTTAACATATCTAGGTGACTTCTCCCCCATAGTAAAGAATTCTTGGTCTATTTAATCAGGAATTCCTACTCCCATTTCTCGCTGGCTCTGCCCTGGTGTCCAGGGCATCAGGGTGGCTGTGGTTTGTCTTCTACGGTAGCTGCCCTTCTTATGCCTGTAGGCTAGAAGGCTGGGGGTTCTGCTGAACCCCTGGGAGTTAGGAAAGCAGTTTAAGGGCAATCAGCTCTCTCACAAGAGTCTTCCAGGAGAGAAAAGGGCAAATGGCATGAGAGGAGGCAAATGGCATGGTGGAAAGAGCCCAGCATATACCCTGGGAGACTGGAGAAACTAATTCTGTCACCAATTCTCTGTTGGCTGTAGCCCAGAGAGGTCTCCTCCACAGGTCTTGAGTTTCTTCACCTGTGAAGCCAGTAGTATTTATGGAATGATTTATAAGCTTACTCTGAGCACAAATAGGTATATTATGATTCTTTAGCTTGAGAGAGAGATGAAACAGGGGGAGCAGAGTTGAAACAGGCATTTGAAAATGATGTTTTCAGGTTGTTGTCATTTGAAGATCTATGAGAAGTGAAGATGGGCAGCTCTGGAAATAGAATGTCAACTGAAGGTAAACTCTGCTGGGTTTGTTAAACTTTATTAATATTTACCTCACTCCTACCTGAACGTGAAGTCTTTGAGGGCAGGGCTGTAGTCTGGTTTGTTCACTGCTGGGTGCTTACCACCCGAGGTGTGCTGGTATACAGGACGCGCTCACTAAACAATTACTGAATGGATGAATGAATGGAACTGCAGTGGGTGCAGTTCCTGACTGTCAACCTGACTCCATTTCCTGCCCATCTGAGGACATGTCTGCTCATCTCCCATGTGCTTCTGGTCACAGAGGGACCTGTGTTCCCTGCTCAGTCACAGAGGAACCTGTGTTCCCTGCTGTTTGCCACTTCCATGGTTTAGCTGATTGCAGACCACTGTGAGCTCTGCCTCCTCCCTGAAACCCTGTTTGATTGCTGGACCCTGGTTGAACTTCTCATTAGTAACACCCAGGGTAGCCCTGCTTAGTTCTTGCATCCAGCCAAAATGGGCTCATTAGCATCCCCTGGTATGCCTGGTAAGGTCAAGGTTTTTAGCTAGCATCTGTGTGTAAAGCAGAAGCAACATGGAGCCTGGTTTGAAGCATTAGGTCTTACAGTCCAGGTGTAGACAGCTGTGGTTTGTGATCTCTTTATACATGTTGCCTGGAGAAGCCATTCAGCTCTCTGTGCTTTGGCTTCCTCGCCTGTAGATGGGACTAAAGCCATGCTCTCCTAGAGGGATGTTGTGGGGACTGAACCAGGTGATTCTGAGAGGCACTTACACAGCTTCCCTCAGTAACAATCTGTGGACAGGGTGCGTCACTGCTGAGGCTCAGGAGGGGAATCTGAGACTTGACTGTATCCTTAGTCATGGCTTCAAGTCACCACCTCAGCAGGTTTTATGAAAGCAGCATCTGATCTGGCAAAGGATGTGTCATCTTATCACAAAAAGAGATTTATAGGATCAGATGACGGATCACAAGGTTTCAGGTTTGTAGATTTCCCAATGGGGTAGAAGGAAGGAGGGAAGAAGGGAGAGAGCAGAGAGTGCAAACCAAATTCTCTCTGCCCGAGGGTAAGGTTTCCTTTTTTTTTTTTTTTTTTTTTCTCCCCAGAGTTCTCAAAAAGGCCTCTGTGGACTCCTATAAAAATAAAGGTTCACAGAAATCTCCAATTTTTCACAAATTGTTAGAAACTTAGTAACTTAGATGGGGATTTCAGCACTTTGGAGTCTTGAGACAGTACCGGGGGGATGTCCTGGGTTACTGGGATGAAGACACAGAAGGAAGATCTGTGGCCCCACTGCTCTGTCCTTTCTCTCAGAAGATGCTTCCTGGATACTGGCTCCATTGCAGGCGTTACAGGCTTTTAGGTTTGGGAGGAACAAAGAGGGATTTAAAAGTGCCATCTTTATGTTCATAATATGACTCTACAACGTTAGGGGTCTGGAAGATGAAAGCAGACACCCTCGATGTCCTTTTTTCTTGAAAATCAGCTCTAGACGAGGGTGAATGGAAGATGTCAAAATGAGAGCCAACTTCTGTTCTATTTGGGATAGAGCAGAAGGTTGTGCTCAACATGCCCCTCACTCTGATTCTGCTTCCCTTTTAGTTTAGAATTTTTAAATTTTGTCTTCTAGAATGTTCTTGCTCAACCCTCACAATCTTAGAGAAGAAATAAGCAGAAACCGAATGGCTCTCTGGCGTTGTCTGCCCCTTGGCTTGCTGAAGAATCGGGCCTTGGACTGGAGTCTGGACTTCCCGGGAGTGAGCTGCAGCCCTGCCTCTCCTCCCACATCCTCCCAGGCACAGGCCTCAGAGGGGCGTCCAAGCTCGCACAGGTGGGTCTTTCTCCATAGAAAACTCAAGAAACAACACAGGTTCTATTTTTTAAGAGGGCTAAGAGCATTCCATCACTGACATAGTTCCCAAACAAGACGAATGTTGCCTGCAACCATCTGAACATCAAGTCCTTTATGCTGTCATCCAGGGAGTGAGAAGATTAAAGGGATGCTGCTTACCAAGAGAATGGGAGGGGGATTTGTTTGCTTGTTTGTTTTAAATGTCTCCTCCTGCTTGAGCAGAGATATCGCTCTTTAAGTGGGGGTGAAGTGCTTCTTGTCTGGGACGTGCTCAGCAGCTCTCTAAGTAAACTATTTGACAAACACTTCGCAGCAGCAAGTAGAAACGCGCTGAGTAGTGGCAGGGTAGCAGTGCTGGTGCTGTTCTTAGCAATATTTGTTAAGTTCTCTCCATTAGAATGTTTTTAAACAATGAGAGGCATGTCATCTTGATTTGACACGATAATCCTGAGTTTACAGAATTTCTTTACAGTGTGTGAAACTGGCTTTTAACTTCTCTATTCCTGGCCTTCAGAGGTGGAGTAAGCTAAGGGCTGGGTAGGGAAATCTGTCTCCTCCTCCCTGTTCTCCTGGCCCCTGCGCCCTGCCCGCCCCAACATGGACCTTCTGGGTGAGTTTGGTGGCTGCTGCAACTGCTGAGTTATTTCTTAGCTGTTCCACAACATCTATCAATATAGTTTACAAAGTCCTCGGTTAGGACCTTGCTAAGGATTCTACTCCTTCACAACCCTGATTCCACCAAAATTTATCCATTAAGGAAGGGCTGATATCTTTTTCCTTTTTTTCTTGGCTTGCCTAGGACTCTATAGGACACAAATATTTGGATGGAGGCACAGAGGAGGATATCACTGTGTCTATTTATTAATATCAGAAAGCATCAATATTTTTGCCTCCCTATGCATAGCTGTGTATAAGCTTGGTATTCAGCTATTAAAAATGTAGCATTTTAAAATGCAGCACTTGGACATACATTTATGTCCAAGTCAATTTAAATAACTGTGTTAGTAAATTAAAATTCTTTTTGTTTTTTGACATGAGGTCTTGCTCTGTTGTCTGGGCTAAGTGCAGTGGCATCCTCATAGCTCACTGCAACCTCAAATGACTGGGCTTAAGCCACTCCCTCCTGCCTTAGCCTCCCCAGTAGCTGGGACTATAGCATCTATTATGACATGCAGCTGATTTTTCCATTTTTTTGTCCAGATGGGGATCTTGCTGTTGCTCAGCCTGGTCTTGAATTCCTGGCTTTAAGCGATCTTCCTACCTGTGCCTTCCAGAGTGCTAGGATTACAGGCATGAGCCACTGCACCCAGACAAATTATAATTCTTGGAAGTTGCAAGCAACACCGAAAACAGAAGGTCTGATTTGTCCAAGTTAAATTTTTTAAGTGTTATTTTCATGCCGCAAAATGGTCACCCAGAATAATAGCAAAAGGTTGATCCGTTGTCCGTTGGATTCTTGTTTGTATTAATTAAGACTTTCACAGACATTGTTCATAAATGAAAGATACTTTAAATAGATACTTAGAACCATTTTTACTTTATGCTCCTTCATGTTGTTTAATGGTTTCAATGACAAAGAACTGCAAATGTTTTAAACAAAATATAATGGAGAAGTAAGTATAAGCTACAGAGCTGTGCTGGAGAAAAATGAAAACTCTCCAGTGATTTTAAGATATTTTAAGTGAAATATGAAGTGATAAATTAATACATGATTTTAAGTTAAAAAATCAGGGAGACTTTAATTAGTTGAATTATATTGAAGACTATCCTTATGTTCCATATGTTCTACAGAAGTTAAAAAAACTATTTATAATTTGCTTACCATGGAAGTTGACATTAAAGAGGTAAGGTAGCTCCCAGTCTGTACTTGAGGCTTTTTGTACAGAATATTGTTATTGCTTTTCCTTTTAGGAAAAATAGCAGCTCTGTGTCTCTCTCACCTTTTCCCCTTCACAAGAGAAGTTGGAGTTTCCACTTCCAACTCTCTTTCAAAGTCCCCTAAACTTTCTGTTTTTCCTAAATAAAATGTCTCTTTTACCTTGAAAAAAAAAAAAAAAAAAAGAATAGAAGCTAACTCATGCTGTGTTTAGGGAGATAAAGACTCTGTTTAATATAAAATGGATGTCGGTGGTGAGTCTGTAGTGGCCCGCACTGTGTGTGATTGTGACTTCTGCTTCTGTCAGAAGTTGTCCTCTAAGGATTAGACCTTATACTCTTTGACTTTTTTTTTTTTTTTTTTGACACAGAGTCTCACTCTGTATTTTGGGCTGGAGTGTCAAGGTGTCAGCTTAACTCACAGCAACTTCAAACTTCTGGCTTCAAGTGATCTTTCTGCCTCAACCTCTCATGTAGCTGGGACTACAGCCTTCTACCACCAAGTCAAGCTAATTTTTCTATAATTATTATCTTTTTTTTTTTCAGTAGAGATAAGGTCTCACTCTTACCTAGGTTGGTCTCAAAGTCCTGAGCTCAAGCCATCCTCCCGCCTCAGCTTCCCAGAGTGCTGGGGTGAGCCACCATGCTCGCCGACCTTCTACTCTTTGATGGGCTCAGCTGGAAACACTGTGGCCCATACAAGTCAAGCCCTTGCTTCTGTTGCAGTGTCCTCAGGCCACAGGGCTGTCACTAAAGACTAAGAGTAGGATTGGGAGCCCTGGAGGGGTTCAAAGAGCTTGAGGTTGGTGTCATATTGGTCCTCCTAGAGTGAGGTCTAACACCCTCTTGCTCTTGTCAGTATGGCCTCAGGTCAGGACAGATGGCAGATTCAGGGCTGAGTCAAGACATTACCAGGCATCTGCTGCCAGCCACATCCATCCCAAAGGCAAGTGTGCCATGGCACCAGAGTGGGGACATGGACTTTCACAGGGGGCTTTCATATCCTTTCTAACAACAAAATTTCAAGGGCCTTTCTTCCTTTGTTAAAACTGTTTTATGGGTCAGGGAGAGCCCAATATCACTGTGTTTAAATCATTCATGCAAACCCAGAATTCAGCTCTGCTTGTCCTTCCTACCCCAGAGTGGGATTTACTATGAGCCAGAGGCTGATGGACATAATGTTATTAGGACAAGACAGATGGTGGCCGACAACAAGCTAGTGCTTAACTTCTACAACCAAAAGTCATGATGATCCTTTGCCTGGTCTCTGGAACTGAGCAAGGGCTCAGACCTGGACCCCACTGAATGAAGATAACCTGGTGTCCCTGAGAAAGCACCTGGAAGTGCCACCTCATGCAGCAATTCTAGTCTTTCTCCAGTTGGACTGTGGCCTTTGCTGTGTCACCACTCCTGGAGAAAGGAGAATATTTAGCCATCTTGAGGAGTGTCAGACATGGGACTTGAGTTGACACTCGAGCACCTGAAGTGTCACTATAGCTCCACTTTTAGAATGAAGGCCCCACAGGGAAAAAGCACAAATGAAGTCCTGGTCCACATCTGACTCAGTGTTGAGAGAATGTCACAGTCATTCTGTGGCCCCCAAGTGCATTGTCACAGAGATAGAAGTGGCTGTGTACTTTGTAGACACACGTTGTGTAGAATGAGAAGGGGCCTGTGGACAGTGAATATCCAGGCTGGTTTGTCAGGTGCCTGGAGGGAGAAGGACTCGAAGATTGGAAACAAGAAGGTCTTGACAAGAGGCATGAGGTTGACTCTATGAGGACCTTGAATCAAAGGACCCACTTCATAACAAATAACATGTGGCTGTAGTACATGACCATGGCTACCACCTACTCCTCCCACCCCTAGACATCTGGCCTAACAGAGTAATGGAAGAGCCTCTGACTTTCTTGTGAATTTCTCTAAGAAGACAGACTTCCCTGGAACTCTGGGGGAGCCAATCCCAGAATGAATTGGCTTGTGCAATGGAAGACACTCTTCTAGAGCCTAACAGAGTAATGGAAGAGCTCACCCTGACAAGCGCACCTGAGATGCCAGTTTGGAGATGATACCCTGCAAGGCCCAACTTTATCCTCCATGGTGGGGTAATCACACTAGTCAATGTCCACCATAGGGTCCTATGCCCCCCGAAGTAGAATGTCTGGGTCTGAACTAGGGAGGAGAAACAGGACTTGCTCACCTCCATTACTCAAGAAGTCACCTGAATGCTGTACTTCCCACTCCCACTTAAGCTCTGTGGGTCTAGAGGAAAGATCCCAGGGAGCAGTGCTTGTCAGGGGACACAGTAATAGTTTTACTAACTATAAGCTGCGGCTGCCTCCTGGTCACTTTGCTCATTGTGCCCAGGGGTTTACCCTGGCAAGCACAGTCCATCCTTATTAAGAAGAGGAGGCAGGGCTGCTGCTATGTGGAATGTTCAGAGAAGAATACATGTGGCACAAGTGGTCCACTGAGGTATTTTCTGGCACTGTCCTGCCCAATTTTGATAATAAATGGACATGTGTAGCCACTACAACCTAAGAAGGCCATAGAGATTCAGGCTCTTCAGGGATGCAGGTCTGGGCCACCCACCAAGAAGGCCACCTGGATTGGCCGAGGCTAAAAGGAATCTGTGCTCTGTCTCACTGACCTTCTTGTGAGTTTCTCCAAGAACAGAGACTTCCCTGGAATGCTGGGGGAACCAATCCCAGGAGCAACTGGCTTGTGCAATTATGGGGTCTGGAAAATCCAAATCTGCAGGCCAGGCAAGGCGAGTTGATGGTATAAGTAGAGTCCAAAGGTAATTTGTTTGGAGGCAGAATTTCTTCTTTCTTAGGGTACCTCAGTCTTTTAAGGCCTTCAACTAATTGGCTTCAATCATTTGGCTGATTTAAATGTTAATCATGTCTTAAAAAATACCTCCCAGCAACATCTAGAGTGGTGTTGACCAAAAAATGGGCACCATGACTTAGCCAAATCAACACATAAATTTGACAATCATAGCAATCTAGACTCAACACTCAGGAAAAGCATCCCAAGGGAAGTGAAATCTAAGCTGAGCCTAGAAGGCTGAGCAGATGCAAAGGCCCTGGGGCAGGAATGGAGCTCAGTGTGCTGGCTACACAGGGAGTTTCCTGAATCTGAATCTATAAAGTGAATATAACAATGCCTAGGTTGGGGTGGTGTAAGAATCAAATGTAACAGCCTTATCTGAGCCCTGAGTCATTATATAAAACGTAAAAGCAATCTTAATGTCTTCCTGGAACTCTTTGTGGTAAGAAATAACACAGGGAAACAGTAAGCAAACTGCTGAGTCGCACAGTGCACACGTGCTGGATTGGCCTCTGCCTTCTCATTCTGCTTCATTTCTCATCAAGTCGCTTTCCCCTGTTAACATGTCTAATGAAGCTGCTTATCAGATGCATGCCAGTCCATCTCTAGGAGCCTGAAAAATTTCTGGATTCCACTAAGCAGATTTATGGCACTATTTGGACGCTGATGTTTGGGGGTGTCTCAGGATCTGGATTCACTCTAGTTATTGCCATGGATCATTTGTTCTCAGAGTCAAAAATCTAGTTCATCATCCTTTGCACTAATAGACGTGGAGCAGAGGAAACTCCAGTAAGCATAAGCAGTGGTAACAAAACCAGACCACACTCTGGTGACTGCACCTCCAGGGGACGCAAAGTCCTGCATCTCACTGCACTTGTCTGACCTGCCAAGCCTGGGTCCCTCAAGCTGGGCAGGACCAGTAAGGATGCTCCCCTGAGCCCATGCAGAGGCCTTGGCCATAGATATTTAAAAAAAAAAAAAAAAAATATATAT
Source organism: Loris lydekkerianus (assembly GCA_963574355.1). NCBI lineage: Eukaryota > Metazoa > Chordata > Mammalia > Primates > Lorisidae > Loris > Loris lydekkerianus. The sequence goes on from CAUYPK010137729.1 coordinate 49,183, forward strand.
ATATATATATATATAATATATAATATAAATATATATATTTTTTCTTTTTAATTCTAACTCTGCCTACCAAAAAAGAGCCTAAGAAAAGTTATTTTCTTAGTGTATTGCTTTTCTAATGAAAATTCCCAATGATCTTAAGTATAGAGAAGGACTTTGGAGAGAGAAGACAGAATTATTCCATGAACCCCAGACAGGCCTCTCTAAGAGAGGAATAAAACCAGGTTTGGCGTTTTAGAGCTGAGAGGGACAGGCACTTCAAGAAGACAGCACAGCAGAGCAGAGGCCACCCAGCCAGCTGGTGGCAGGTCCAGAATGGAAGATGTCCCCTGACCCCTGACCCACCATGGCTACAACATGAGGCCCAGCTCCACGTCCAGCTGCTTCTTGCATCTATCTTAGCTAAAACGAGGACTTTACCAATCGGTCTCACTGAGAAGGGAAAGAGCCGACACATTGTGCTCCTGTTCCGGGCCAATGTCATCTCGCTTATCCTTCCTAATATCCCTGCCATGGTGAAATGCTCACAGTTCACACAGCTGGGTTTCCTGCCATCAGTGCTGTACGCATGTGGGGTCAGATCACTGCTGTGGTCACTGTGGGTGCTGAGCAGCACCTGACCTCTGCCGACTAGAGGCCAATAACACCACCTTGTGACAACCACAAACAGCGCCAGACATGACCACATGTCCCATGGGGGGAATTGATATGAGAACCACAGTGATAGCGGGAACTTCAACTCCTAGCCAAGCCTCCCCCAGGAAGGACTCAGAGCCCATGTGTTCTTACCACCATTCTCAGAAGTGTCACACAAAGAGCAGCACAAGAGGCTGATGTGAAAGGCTTGTTAAGACACTGAACCATAGAGAACCATCAGGGGGTTAGTCGCTCAGGACATCAGAACTCAAGTGCAGTACAAGTGGATTCATGCAAGTGTGGGGGAAATAAGTCTATTTCTCCTTCTTTCCTCCTTCCCTTCTCCCCTTCTTCCTTTTCTGCCTTCCTTCCATCCCTCCATCCTTCCCTCCTTCCCTCTCTCCTTCAATCCCTTCTTCCTCCCTTCCTTCCTCCCTCCCTCCCTCCTTCCCTTCCTTCCTTCCTTCTTTCCTTTCTTTTTTCTCTCCTTCCTTCCTCTCTCCTTCCCTCCCTCCCGCTTCCTTCTTTCCTTCCATCCCTTCTTTATAGGAGTTACTAGTAAGCCATACTCCAGACAATCACCATCCCAACAAGGAGAGGAGGAGACTCCCCTGTGGGAGGAGTGCCTCCCAGTGCACATCCACATTTAGCACCACCCATGAGGGATTCTTAGCAAAGACACTGAACATGGGCTCAATTAAGCCCCTAGACATAGCTACCAATTTGGAGAAAATGAAAAGGAGAGAAAAATATAGAGATGCAATCAGCAAATTTCAGACAGGACAGGCAACCCATTTTCTTAAACAACAACAACAAGCAAGTCCAAGGGGTGAGGGAAGAGACACAGACCAAACCAATAGATTGTAAAGTTTGAATGATGTGTTATTAAGCATAAAGCATAGACCTTGTCTGGATCCCATTTCAAACACACACTTTTTTTTCTTTTTCTTTTCTTTTCTTTTCTTTTTTTTTATTAAATCATATCTGTGTACATTAATGCAATCATGGGGTACACTGTGCTGGTTTTATATACAATTTGAAATATTTTCATCGAACTGGTTAATATAGCCTTCATGGCATTTTCTTAGTTATTGTGTTCAGACATTTATATTCTGCATTTAGTAAGTTTCACCTGTACCCTTCTAAGA
>CAUYPK010137731.1:0-23370 GCA_963574355.1 Loris lydekkerianus
ATACAGTAACTAAGAAAATGCCATGAAGGCTACGTTGAACAGTTTGATGAGAATATTTCAGATTGTATATGAAACTAGCACATTGTACCCCTTGATTGCACTAATGTACACAGCTATGATTTAACAATAAAAATAAATAAAAAATAAAAGGCATCTACCAAAACAGAGTAAAAGAATAGACTAATGTAATTATCATAGGAGTAGGTTAGTTATGGCTGTTGTGGGCTCCTGGTAAATGTAAGTTTGACCTCATTTTTCTGTCTCTGTCTTGTGTGTTCACTTCCACTTTCACCAGGGATGATCCTTGCCAGATGCTGGCTCCATACCCTTGGACTATCAAACTTCCAGAACTTGAAACAAACCCCTTTTGTTTGTTTGTTTTGGTAAATTATCCAGTCTGGAGTGTTCTGGTATAGCATCAGAAAACAGACTGAGAAAGACACCAAAAATATCACCTCAGAGATCTACGGAACACAACAGAGGCAAAAAAAAAACTAGAAAACGGGCAAATACTTCCCAACTCATTGTATGAGGCCAGCATGACTTCAACAGCAAATCAGGAAAAGACAACAATAACAAAATTACAGATGAAGATCCAGTGTGAAAGTAGACACAAAAACAGTCAACAAAATATTAGCAAATAGAAGCCAGCAGCATAAGAAAAGGATTTATTCAGCAAGACTAGGTCAAGTTAATCTCAGAAAAGCAAAATTGCTTTAACGTTAAAAAAAAAATCCAATGTTGCACAACACATTAATGAAATAAAAGACAAAAACCACAGGGATTGGTGCAGATGCAAAAAAAAAAACATTTTGCATGACAAAACCTAACGACTTTTCATAAAAAACACTCAACAAATTAGGAATAGAATGGAACTTGCTCAAACTGACAAAGAGGATCTATGAAAAACTCACAACTAGTATTATAGTTCATTAGGGCAACATTAAATCTTTCATCATAAGGACAGAAATAAACGAACAAAAAGAGGATGTCTATTTTCACACTTTAACTTTGTTTGGGGGATTTGGCCAGGGAAATTTGGCAAGAAAAAGCAATACAAGGCACACAGATTGGAAGGAATGAACTAAAACTATCTCAATTCACATATGACATGATCGTGTTTGTAGAAAATCCTAAGGAATCTCTACCCTCACCAAAATAAAAGGTATTAGAATTGATACATGAATTCAGCATGCCTGCAGGATAGAAATAATATATGTATGCAAAAATCAATTGCTAGTTCTAAATGCCAACAAGGAACAGTCTGAAAAAATAAGAAACCAATCTCATTTACAAGAATTTCAAACAGCACAAAATACTTAGGAATAAATTTAACAATAGAAATGCAGGACTTGCACACTGAAAACTTCAAAAATTGAAAGAATTTAATTTTTTAAAGAAAAATTAAATAAACAAAAGTATAATCCATGTTCAAGGATTAGAAGATTTATTAAGATGGCAATATTCCCCAATCTGACCTATGGATTCAGCACAATCTTAATCAAAATCCAAGCTACTTTTTTTCCCCTGAAAAGAACAAACTAATCCTAAAATCATATGGAAATACAAAGGACCCAGAGTTGGCAAAACAATCTTATATAAAGAAAAATAGTTTGGCGCACTTATACTTTCTAAATTCAAAGCTTACTACAAGGTTACACTTGTAACCAGACAGTGTAGTTCCGGCACAAGGACAGACATATAGAACAATGGAATAGAGTGGAGAGTCCAGAAATAAATCCTTATATTTATGGTTAATTTATTTTTGACAAGGGCATCACAACTATTAAGTGGGAAAAGAATTGCCTTTTCAGCCAATAGTGTTGGAGTAACTGCATAACTACATGCAAAAAAAAAAACTAAAAATAAGAAGTTGGAACTTTCCTCACACCAAACAAAATTAACTGAAAGTGAGTCAAAGACCTAAATGTGAGAGCTAAACCATTAGAAGATAAAAAATAGGAGTTAGTCTTTATGATATTGTTTTAGCAATGGTTTCTTAGACAAGAAGACAAAAGCTTAAGCAATGAAAGAAAAACAGATAAATTAATTTCATCAAAAAATTTTTTCAACTTCAAAGGACACCATGAAGAAAGTGAAAAGACAAGACACAAAATATGGGGGGAAACATTTGCAAATCCTACATCTGATAAGGCACTTGTATCTAGAATATATACAATTCAACTATAAAAAGGAAAAATCCCAATTTTAAAATGGGCACCTAATTTGCATAGGCATTTCTCCAAAGAAATTACACAAATGATTGATAAGCACATGAAAAGATTTACGTTATTTTACGTTATGTTATTTACATTATGTTATGCTTTACGTTATTTGTAAATAAAGAAATGCAAATCAAAGCCACATGAGATATCCCACTATGACACCCACTAGGATGGAAAAAAAACACAAAAGATAATAGCAAGTGGTGGTGAGGATGCAGAGAAATTGGAACCTTCAAATATTGATATTCAGGTTGTAAAGTGGTACAGCTACCTTGGAAAATTGCTGGGCAGTTCCTCAAAATGTCAAAGATAAACTTACACATTCCCCAGCCCTTGTATAGATACAAGAGAAATGAAAACATATCTCCACACAAAAACCTGGACATGAATTTTCTTGGTAGCACTCTCCAAAACAGTCAAGAGGTGGAAAGAGCCCAGTTGTTCATCAACCGATGAATGAATAACCATACAAACAAAAGAGTTCTTCCATTCACCTGACTAGTGTAATGGATCCTCTTCAGCAAAGAGGCTCTGAACTTATGCCACCTGAATTTAAATTCTGACTCTTTTCACTCTTTACTCAAGTTACTTACTCTTGTATCTCTGTAACTCTATTATGTGAATAATAGTGTTATAGGAATTTAGCACTGAAATGATTGGTGAGACCATGTTATTCATGGTGCTCGTGTGGTTGAGTCTTCCTCTCTTTTGCAGTTTGTCTCAAAGATTGGTCAGAAGAGTTTGTCTCTTTGCTCTTACAGAATAAGGTAGATATAGGACTACATGGAGGCAAAGAAGCCCTCCTCTGTCTTGCAGTCTCTTTTCTGATGATCATAGGGTTTGTAGATGGGTTCTATAAGTATACAGCATTGAGTAAGTATATTCAGACCTATCTGTAGACTTTAGCATCTTCTGAGCAGAACACAGAGGTTGATTCAGAGAAATGAGATAGAATAAAATAGGAGGCCTTATTTTTTTTGTCTTGTATCTAATCCATACCTTCTAATCCTGTTATGCCTATAGGAGAACTGTCTTCTTCTGAGCTTAATCTATAGTCATCATAATAAAGCCCAGAATTTGATCAGATAGCAACTTGTCCCAGAAGGGAGAAGGTAATTTTTAGAAGACCTAAACTAGATATCCAGTCGTCCTCAAAAATTTTCTTTCAAAAAAGTTACGTGGTTCAAGGAAAAGTAAGCAGAGATTATTTCAGAACTTTACAAGAGAAGTGAGAACTAAAGGCAAGAAGAACCATAAAACACTGATGGGACTACCAGTGTCCTTTCTTTGTGGAAGGTTCAATAATTCACTCAGTTGTCCTTGGTAAATATCTGGTGGATTGTCACTGATGCCTTCTATTAACTACCACCTATATTTAATCAATTATATTCTAATCTTACACAACCATTTTTCAACTCTATGTTGAAACTAACTTCCCCCTCCTGCTCAAACTAAGGCTATTTTTGTCTTAATTTTATCAGGGGATTACCATAGCCTCTTAATGTTCCCCTATGTCTATTTATTGCCTTGTATGTCCAACTCATCCTTCATTTTGTAGCCAGGATAATTACATCAAAATGCATAAATAATTGTGTCACCCTCCTCTTTAAAATCCTTCTCTTTTATTTTACCTTCCTTAGTATAAAGTCCAAATTACTAGCATTGTTGATAAGATAACTCCGCTGCATTAGCCCTCATCTATTACCCTAACCTGTCTTTGAATCACCCTTCTATGTATTTATTTGTTCAGAGACACGATCTTGCTCTGTTGCAATGCTGAAGTGTAGTGGTGCGGCCATAGCTCACTGTAACCTCAAATTCCCGGGAGGCAGCAAGGTATAATCATGCCACTGTACTCTAGCCGAGGCAACAGAGAAAGACCCCATGTTAAACATATATAAATCCCAGTTTTTCCAGCATAGCAATTTCATTTCTGTAATGGGATAGTTGCATAGGTTGAACCCATTTTCAGGAATACTCCACCCCTCCCATGGCCACTTTGCAACAAAAAGAACAATCCCTCCTCACCCCAGTGTCCAATCATCTCATACCTAGCCATATAGAAGTCTCTATCTTCTCTCAGGCATAATTCCCCCACCTCCCTAGTCTCTAGGATTACTAAACCAACGATGGTAAGTAAGAGTCTATAGAAATTTCTGTTATTTCCCTTTTACACCACAGAAACCAAAGTTGTAAACATAACTAAAGTGGATTTTTCCCTTAGTCCAACTCTATGCATACTTTAATTTTTTCTTCTTTAATGTAAAGGAACCTCTGCCTTAATGTTTCAGACAAACCTTCAGACTTAAGATTTAGGAAATATAAATTCTGTCTTATCAAACGTGGCTGGTGACTCTACTACCTTCAGTGTCTCTCTCCAGTAAGACTTCCTTAGGGGAAAGACTTCATATCAAATTAAACCATACCTTCTAGCAGTCTTTTGAAACCCTGAAGGCTATACTGAGAATTTCTTTTAGAAGGGCTAACTGATTCTGTATTTCCAATATAAATGTGAATGTCTATTCTGAAATTTTCTGAAAAAGCAGAAGCTGTGTCATGCAGTCTCTCTCATGCAGTTATTAATGTGGATGTCAGTGATTAAGGACACTCACAAGTGACTCTTACAGTCTTTCCATAATTGTCTGGTGACATAGGTTCTGATCACTCAAAACTGGTGTCCTGTCTTTCAAAGAAACTCTGGCCATAAATTTAGAGAACTTCCATCTTTCTTCACCCTACAGAAATCCATGTGTTCATTACCCAGGACAGGTAAAATTCTCCAAGGACATAAATATGTGTTTACTATCCATGGCTCAATTTCCCTATTTTCAAATACCAAGGAAACCAAAAATGACAGAGGATATTGGACACATATGAATAATATTTCTTCCGGTTTGGAGGAGTCTAAACCTTAGTTTTGTTGCATCTTATGTGACACATTTCAGACTATTGACAACTAATGTCTTTTTTTTTCTTTTTTGTCCCTTGTACAGAGATACAGAAATCTAGACAAGCATTCCCTATTCTATTGGCTCCAATGTCCTTATGAATCCATGTCACCACCAATCTTTTATTTCCTTATTTTTATATCACCATCCCTACCCCATGGATCACAATTGTCAAAGAGCCAAGGAGGGATCATGAGGAGAGTGGTACAAAGAGCCAGAAATTTTTTCTTTGGTAAATTTAAAAAACAGACCAGACAAACAAAAGGAGGCCTGAATCTGATGGCCTGTTAAAGAATAATGATGGTGATATAGAAATGGTAACGTCAGCAGGGAAAAAGCCTGGATATATGTGAAACTTAGTAAATGTAGAATGTAAATGTCTTAGCACAATAACTAAAAAAACGCCAGGACGGCTATGTCAACCAGTGTGATGAAAATGTGTCAAACAGTTTATGAAGCTAGTGTATGATGCCCCATGATCATATCAATGTACACAGCTATGATTTAATAAAAATTAAAAAAAAAAAAGAACAAAGAAGTCCAGGGTTTTAGCTCCTACTTTCTTTGTTGTCAATTTGTGTGATTCTGCTGACAAAGGATTGAGAACTAGAATCTACAGAGAACTCAAAGTAGTCAATAGAAAAAAGCAAACAATCCTATCTACCACTGGGAAAACAACATGAGCAGAACCTTCTCTGAGAAAGACAGACGGATGGCCAACAAACACACGAGAAAATGCTCATTGTTCCTAATCATCAGAGAAATGCAAATCAAAATCACCTTGAGATATTACCTAACTCTAGTGAGAATAGCCCACATCATGAAGTCCCAAAGCTACAGATGCTGGTGCAGTTGTGGAGAGAAGGGAACACTTTTACACTCTTGGTGGGATTGCCAACTAATACAGACTCTTTGGAAAGAAGTATGAGGAATCCTCAAAGAACTTAAAATAGACCTTCCATTTGATCCCACAATTCCATTACTAGGCAACTACCCAGAAGAAAAAAAAAAATCATTTTATCATAAGGACACTTGCACTAGATTGTTTATCACAGCTCAATTTATAATCACCAAGCTGTGGAATCAACCCAAGTGCCCATCAACCCACGAATGGATTACTAAACTGTGGTATATGTACACCATGGAATACTTTCAGCCATAAAAAGATGAATACTTTACATCTTTTGTATTAACCTGGATAGAGTTGGAGAACATTAGTAAAGTGTCACAAGAATGGAAAAGCAAGTATCCCAATGTATTCAATACTAATATGAGGCCAGTAGATGAATTAATACATGCCTACTCAAGAGAAAAGCTTAATTTAATTCAAGTCAGGGGCTGGGAAGAGGGTAAGAGGGGAGGAAGGAGAGGGATGGTTGTGCTCTCACCTAATGGGCACAATGTAAGAATATATGACACACCTCCAGGGTAAGGGCACAACTACAACAGGGACCTTAGCTAACAAATGCAAACATTGTAACCTAATCACCTATAACCTCATATTAATGTGAAATTAAAAAATATGTGATGTTAGTTCTCTTTTTGGGGTTCCATTTACATCATCTGAGGAAAGATGACCCTGGGTACAAGCTTTTTTCTTATCTCAAGAATGTTAAAAATCTTCAGGGTGTCTTTCATTAGTAGACTTCTTCATTAGCAGCTTCAGTTGGGGCGTGGTGCCCCATGAACGCTACCAAAGACCACTGGAGAATGTGGTCAGGATTCCACCTGTCTCCAGATCAGTCTAAATACCCAAGACTGGGGGCCTTGCCTATGTGCCCTTCTGCATGTGGCAGATCCTCTCTTCAATGTTGAGTTATAAAAACAAGTCAGAGAATAAAGACCATAGAAGAAGGAGCATTAAGAGTAGATGAGATAATTAGTAAAATGTTTTTTGATAGCCTGGGGATTTAGAGAACAAAAGTGATTAAAACAATCTCCTCTAGTATCCAGCTTCAGCTTTTATGAGTTTTCCCTAAGTCCCAGGTTCTGCATCAAAGACTGCTCCTCAACGCCTGCCCAAAGGAACATCTAAAGGTGTTCTCAACCCTCTTCCAACCCACAATACCAGCTTCACTATGGGAAGTGGTCCTCACATTTTTTGCATTCCACTCCCAGAAATCCTAGAATCAGGAAATGAAAAAAAGCATCAACTCAAAAACCCAGAAGGCAATTCTCTGGACGTACCTTTCTTCACGCCTGCAATGTCTGTGTCAAGGTTCTTTAGATACAATCACCTTTCCCTCACTCCACACTTCACTCAGTACAAGTCTGAAGTCCTCTTCTAGAAATTTTTTGAGATCCTAAAGGCTGTGCTGGGAATTTGTAAAAAGCACAGCTAGTTCCTTTTTTATGCCGGAAACACTAATTTTGTTTTGCCGATATGGGTGTAGATGTCTATTGTTAAATTTCCTCAAATAGTGGTGGCTGCCTCATACAGTCCTTTGAGTGAAGATAACGGTTATTACACTAGATATCAGTGATTGAGGACTTACTATATGCCAGGCTGCTTGACAGTCTTTCTATACACAAACTAAGTGGCATTTTGAAGCCTTTTGAAAGCCCCTTCGCACAGTTTCACACATTTCCATATATTTTTTGCTTTCTTTAACAGATAAATGTTAGTTATCAACTTACGTACAACTTAAATGTCTTACTTACATGAAAATCCACCTTTAGAGATTCATCATGCACAACCATAAAATGGCGACAAGTTTGTTGCACAGCAATAATTGATACCTTTCTAAGTCAAAGTAACAGCTGTTGTTATAGAAGGAGCTTGGCCTTTGACTAAGATAAACTCAATTGCAATCATTTATTGCATAACTGTATTATTCCCCTGAACCTAAAATTTACCTGTAAAATGAAAGTAACACTTAACTGGTGAAGGAAATTAACACGGTATTCTATTTTCATTTGTTCAGCATTTCTTAGAGAAAAGTTACTCTAAGCCAAGTGTTACGTGCTGTAGATAAAATGTTGAAAAACTATGGACACAGTCCTACCCCACAGGAATTTATAGACTGATTGGAAATACAGACAAATAAATACGTCATTATTCTCTATGATAATCAGTTCTCTGCAAGGTACAAAAGAGCATCCTAAGAGAGCTCATAGAGGATCAATAAACCCAACCTGGGAGGCAGAGACTTCCTAATGGGGCCACCTAACTCAAGAGCTGATGAAGGAACAGGAGACCCACAAATGGAGAGTTAGGGGATGGAGGGTGTTCTACACACAGTCAACAGAATGAAGAAAAGCCAAGGGCCCAGGGACAGCATTGTGTAGTCAAGAGAGAGAAAGAGCTTCATGATCAGAATAGAATAGAGAGTAAAGCTAAAAGCATCATTAGCAAACATGCAATTTTAAGGAGTTACAGATTCTTAGACAACAGTAGAAATGAAAATTGACAGAGAAGCATCAATGGGATTACTCTATCCCATAGTAAGTGCAGAAGAAATTTATTACACAAATATGAGCAACCACAGAAAGAGTCCACTTTTAGGGGAGTGCATCAGAGCCTGGAGCAGTTGTAAAAGTAATTGATTTTTACATTTGGGCTGGAAAAGCTCGGTTAGAATCAGCAAATGTTCTCTAATCAAAGCATCTCAAATTCTAGGCTCACTTCTCTGTGCTAATGTATTATTTTAATCATCAAGGGAAAAACCTAAGAGAAGGTGAATCAATCCTGCCTGTACAAATCTTCTGACCTCTCTCCTCCTATTCCGTTCCAGCCAAGCCCAACTTGATGCCAGAAGTTACCTCCACAATTGTCTCCTGGCTCAGTATTTACCAAAGTGTTTCAATTGAACACTAGTCCCATGAGATTCTTCGAAAGGCAACATATAAAAGGGTAAGGGGAGGAAGTAGATTTCATTGATCTTGAAGTTTAGAAGGTCCCAGAAATTCATCAGCCTTCCAGTGGGCCACTATGTACATTAACATATTGAAGACTCTAAGTCCTACCAAAAACAAATGCCCAACAGTGAGGACAAAATAAGGATTGAGAATTAGCAGGACACAGAAGGCTACCTCAGAAATTGTCTGATAAAAATAACGAAATAGTAAGACTTTAAATAACATTGAGAAAACACACCAATAAGACATCTAAGTCTAGGTGTAATAAGTAATTAAGACTAAGCAATTTTTCACATAAAACATAAAATAACCTCAGCATAAGGAAGAAGTACAAGTGTCAATATCTTACCTACACTTGTTCAGGAGTTTTTCTCAAAGGCAACAGTCTTGGTACATCCCCAGGGGGAAAAAAAAATTTGAAAAGATACTGATCAAGGAAAAACTCTTATGTACACTCTATTCCATCTCTTGCATATCTAATTCACAGACCTATAACTATCTGTAATTCCTATCTATTTTATCTGTAACCTTTCCTTACCTGTCATTTTTAATGTATACATCTAATATAACTATTCCTCATACAAACAAATATGCACTTGCCTCATCAGTGTAGACCCTAGAATCAGGCAGAACTAGATATGAACCGTATTCTCTGTGTGAGCCAGAGCACTTTCGATCAGCTCTGGATTTTATGTAAAGCACAAATCAGAAAATGATAGCTAACAAGTACTCACAAACTAAAGTGAATTATTGTATCCATCTCTATAGAACTTTTAAAAAATTAGCAAAATGGGTTATTTCATCAACCCCCAGCTGACCATTTATGAAAAGCCAAGAGATTAATCATCAAAAAAGAGGATTTTTGGGGGAGGAAATTCATAATAGTAGAGACCTTTTCAGCTAGTCCTCTCACTTAAGACATATGTGGGTGATAAGGAAACTCTGGAAATTTAGGGAAGAGGGTTTGGAATTTTACTCGCTGAGTTTCAGAAAAGTGGAGACCAGCCTCAACATGCCGGGAGAGCAGGACAAAAGCCTCTGGCATCGATTGGCCTATGATCCCTGGAGTTTGGGATGGCTTTGAGATTCCTGCCTGACCCTCTCTGAAGAAGTCTGATGGTTCTAGGTGGCTAAGGAAGCTGAGGAGTGGGCTGACCTAAACTTGGATGCACAAAATGCCCATAGATCACCTGATGCTGTAGAAGATAGCTGGGTTGGAGATATTTATTTAAAAACACAATAATTGAAAAATAGCCACATGGCAATTTTGAAAATGAAATTAGTTTCACAAGAAGAGAAGGGAGGGGCCATAGCAATACATGATCATGAGTGCAAACATTGGAATCCGACAAGGAAGTGCAGTGCTTAGGTATGTTACCTCAACTCTACATGACCTGGGTTCACATATTTGTTTTCACCTTTTCCCTCTGTTCTAATCTTTTATACCCAATCTCTCACATTACAGACCGACGTGCCACCTCCATCCATTCCCCCAACTGGTTCTATTTTACCCACCCAATAGCATTCATCAGAAATTCCCTGCCTAGTAGCAGACATTGCTAAAGTTGTAATTGCAAAGAAAAATAAGATCATTTCCTATCTTCAGAGATACAGTGAACTGGTAAGAAAACCAGATATATAGAAATAAATTTTTGAACTGACGCTAGTCTCAGTTTATTTCTATTCCCTCATGAACCCAATTAAATGACTATAAGGGGTAGGAGGAAAAATCATAAATCCACAAATTCAAAAAGAATATGGATAGTAGGGGATAGTAGGGGGACCACACCTACGGAGCACCTTGCAAGTACAAGTTGGTTCTATCATGTGTAGAACACAAATGTCCTAATGCTATAATTGGGTAAATGAGGTGAAAGCTATGTTGATTAGTATGATGTAAGCACTCCAATCTGTACAAATAATCAACACATTGAAAATGGCATAAATGTATTCATGATCTATGTACAAAAGACTTAATAAAAATTTTTCAAAAAAAAAAGACTCCTTTTGAAATTCTAAAAAAAAAAAAATATGAGAGAAAACATCATCACTTAAAAAAAAAATGTAAGGAGGCATACAAGAATTTATGACTTAGGGCGGTGCCTGTGGCTCAAAGGAGTAGGGCGCCGGGCGCATATGCCACAGGTGGTGGGTTCAAACTCAGTCCTAGCAAAAAAAATAAATAAATAAAAAGAAAAAGAAAAAAGAAAAGAATTTATGATTTAGCAGCCCACAGAAAGCAAAAACCTGATTGCTGGGGTTGGAAGCCCAGAAAAAATTTTGAATATCTAAGCATTGCACTTCCTTTCTTGAATCTAGAAAAGATATTGTTTTTCTTTTTTTTAATAGAAGATATTTTTCTAATGCCTATATAATTCCAAATTAAAAGCAAAAAATAATTATTTTTGTGTATATGTGGGTTTCGTTTGTCCTTAAAAAATGGTAAGGCATTCTTAAGAAAGCACTTTTATCTTAACACTTAACCCCAGACACTGGTGCCTGTACATGTTAACACAGGCAGTACAAGTGTTAGAGTCTCCTAGGGACAGCGTCTATTTAACGACAACAGCCCAACTAGTCTATACCAACACCAAGCAACGTACACACATCATACTCTTCTCTTCTTTATCAATCAATGCTAGGACACTAAATTCTGCTAAATTTACTGCTCTGCAATCATTTTTACCAAGTAAGAAAATTAAGCTTTTACTTAAAACTCTTAGAAAATGACTTTCGGGACAATACATTCACTCAAGCTGAATAAATATATAAGTTTTCGAATATAAATTTTCAAAGTAAATAAAAGCTTTCTTTCTTATTTTTGTAATAACACTCATTCTAAAGACCTATAATTTCAGGGATGTCTAACCTAACTTCCTTTGAACATTGAGTTTCACAGAGGACAATAATCACCAATTATCTCTGGCCAGGTCTGGAAGGTACTCCAAATACCAGACTTAGGTTTCTCAAGGGTGATTTTATCTATGGGAGCAATGAATAAAATCTAAGAATCTTTATGTCCTTCCGTGGTGTGACTTCCTAAGTAGTAATAAATTATAGGAAAGCAATTTGGGGAATTATGGCTGGAGAATGTGTGTGTGTGCGCGCACATGCCTATACCTTTTCAGAGTTCAGGCCACTATCACAGTTCCTACCTTATGGCTCTTTTATTAATTTTATAAAGAGAAGTTTCATGATGGGCAGGAAAAAATAAATTTCACAAAAAATAAATCAATGCTAGTAGTTATTCAAATCTAACTGCAGTGGCTTCATATAATATTCTTCACAGTATCACTTCCTCTGAATTCTGAACACCAAACCGTCAGTTATTCCAAACTTCCTATAGTATATTCAGAAACCCAAACAAAGACTATTCTCTGCCCACTATTTATAATAATTTGCTTTAATAAAATGGGGGATAAATTAAATCTATTTTGTGAACATTTTGAGAAAGTCAATGGACTTCAAGAAGATAACAACTCTCACTGTGTTTTCCAAAACAAGGGAATTAAATTCATAAGATTAAGAGCTAAGAGGGAGGACAGATGGTCAGTGAACGATACTAAGGGAAAACCAGGACAAAGAGAGTTCATGAACTCTCATCACATTTGCGCGAAATCTTTGCTATGAAGGTTTTCTAGGCAACAAGGTGGCTGAAGGCAATAAGGCACATTACTGGGAGTGAGATGACCCATGTTTTAATCTCAGCCCAGCCCCCAAACTCAGTGTGATGTGGAGTAAGATTTTGTTTCTTCAACATCTGGGTGAGGAGTTGAAACAGGTAAGTTTCAAGGACCAAACAGGTGGATCTCCAGTGAGTCCACACCTGGTTGGCCATTCCCATCTGATTATCTCACTAGCAATATGAACCAGTTCATCTGAGTACCTCCTCCCTTTCCATCAGTAATAGCCACCCTATAGATTTCACGGCTGTTCTTTCTGTCCACCTGAGGATATTAATCCACAAAACCCTTGAAATATGCTGAGCATAATAGAACATGCTCGTGTTCAAACTGTGAGCGTTTGAAGTTGAACTGTCTGCAACACAGCAACACACACAAGCAGAACTCGAGGGCTGGTAGACCAGTATCTCAACCCATGTCTTCTGCAGCCAAGAAGAGTGGGTGGTGCCTGAATTTCACCCTTTGACGTTTTAAACATTTCATTCCATGCTCCTCTGATTTGCATAGTTTCTAAAGAAGATCTCATCCTTTTCCCTCTGTAGATAAATTGTTTCCCACCCCCATCCCATTTTCTGGCTCCTTTCAAGATTTCTGTTTGATTTTCTATCATTTGTATATGATTGCCAATGTACAGAGATGTTTCGGTATTTATTGCACATGGCATTCTCCAAACTTCCTGGACCTATGATTTGGTATCTGTCACTAATTTTGGAAGAATCTCAGTCATTAAGTTTAAAATTTCCTTCTGTTCCTTCCTCTCTGGCTTCTTTTCCTGATATTTCAATTATTTGTATATTATACATTTTGAAATTATCCCACAGTTTATGGATAGTCTGTTCCACGTTTTTGCCATGCTTTTTTCTCTTTGCTTTTCAGTTTGGGAAGTTTCCGTTGACCTATCCTCGAGCTCCCTGTCTCTTTTCTCAGTCCTTATCCAGGCTTTTGATGAGACTTTCGGAGATAATCTTCATTTCTGTTCTTAACCCCTATAAGCCAAAGCCAAGCACATTTATTATAATAGTTTCTCTCAGAAGGGAGGACCACGTCATTTAATGGAAAAATCATGGTACTAAAGAAGAAGTGGTTCTGAGTACTGGACTTAATTTGTCCATTTACCAACTGTGACTATGTGAACATCTCAAATCTTTACGTTTGGCATGATAAAGCAAACCATTCGAGCATGTTTGGGGGGTTAGAAACTGTAAGGAGAGGAAGAGAGAGCGTGTCTTCTCCTGTCCTTTCTCTCATTGGCTCCATCAGTCTCCGACAATGACTCCTTCCTCCGCCACTGCGGGACAAGGACCACCTCTTCCCAGACTTGTGCTCCGATTGGACTCTGGTCATACAATGTTCTCTTCTCAAAACTTCCCACTGTTTCCCATCTCTGGTGCCTTCTCTTCTCTCTTTGTTCCTTTAACTATGCCCAGACTCTGGGAGGTCTTCATTAACATCCCTTAAAATAAAGAATATGGGATGAATTCTATTTTTAGGGGAGAGGCTGAGGGGGGCCTTCAAATCAATCCAAAGTAGGGAAGGAAAAGAGAAGTTTATAATCAACTTCTCAGGTTTTATCCTGAGTGAGCAGCTACGCCACCTCCCAGCAGCTGTCTCTCCTGGACTATTTATTGCCTGAGCCCCTCTTTGCTCATCTCCCCTTTTCTTACCTTGTACCATTTTCAGTCTATTTTTTTTTTTTTTTAGGTACATTGATTGCATTTGTCATGTAAAATCCTTCTTATAATTGTGTCCCACCCCCAAAAGGTGTGTCACACACCATGACCCCCCACACCCTCCCTCCTTCCTTCTCTCTGCTCTCCCCTTCCCCCACCCACCACTATGTGCTAGGTCATTAACTGTCCTCATATCAGAATTGAGTACATAGAATTCTTGCTTCTCTCTTCTTGTGTTGCTTTACTAAGAATAATGTGTTCCTGGGCGGTACCTGTGGCTCAAAAGGGTAGGGCACCGGCCCCATATGCCGGAGGTGGTGGGTTCAAACCCAGCCTCAGCCAAAAACTGCAAAAAAAAAAAAAAAGAAGAAGAAGAAGAATATGTTCCATGTCCATATTCAGTTTAATACAAAGGATATAAAATCTCCATCTTTTTTAATGGCTGAATAGTATTCTGTGGTATATATATACCACACCTTGTTAATCCATTCCTGGGTTGGTGGACATTTAAGCTGTTTCCACATTTTGGCAATTGTAAATTGAGCTGTGATAAACAGTCTAGCGCAAGTGTCTTTATGGTAAAAGGATTTTTTTTTTCTTCTGGGTACATGCCCAGTAATGGGATTGCAGGATCAAATGGAAGGTCTAACTTGAGTTCTTTTTTTTTTTTTTTTACAGTCTATTTTTAATATGTCAGGTGGCCAGAGTGATCCTGATAAAATACAAGTTGTGTCCTATCTTCCCTATGCTCAAAATCCTCCCATCTCACTTGAAATAAATCTCAGGTCCTTAAATGGCCTCAATCCCTTGTATAATCTAGTACCCAGACACGTCTGTCAATACTCCCTTCCCCTCTCCCCAGACCGGTCTCAAGGTATCCTCAGACACACTACCTCTTCAAGAGCACCAAGCATGTACTTGTCTCATTTCCTTGGCCCAAAGAGCTGTTAGTGAGCTCAAGGGATTCTATTAGGTTCAAGAAAATAAATGCTTGGCACCACTCACTTAATCAACATTGTTGTGTTAGAAGAAGAATTATGTTAGATTACATTTTATTCATCTAAATTGCTTTTAAGAAAATTCCTTCATTATTCATTTTGAAGAGGGAATGAGAACCCTAAGGGGTATTCCAGTAACACAAGGTGGTTACTAAATTGCTAGCCTAAGGAAAAGGTGTGAGTAATTTGAAATTTCTGTGGGGAGGCAGGGCTGGAGAAATCTAAGAAGGAATAGTCAGTGAAGTTCTATAGTGTGCAAAATAAAGGGAAGCAGAAACAAAAAAAACTTATGCTCCAATAGTGGTAATGGCCCAGCCATGATGGAACTGAGTATTACAGAAACATTCAACAGTCCTGAATGCATTCAACTTTTTAATCCCCTCCCTACCTCCCAGCTCTCTGCTGACCCTCTCTGTGGCTTTGGGAAAGTTCATTCCCATCTGTCAGAATCATTGGAAATGACTAGTTTGGCTCAATCTTCTTTAAAGTTACTCTAGCTTCAGAAATTATAAGAGTCATCCTAACACATTTTCTTGACATATTTCCTTAGTATGTGGTCTCTAAGTCCAACACCATGCAGGAGGCTCACAGGGTCTGGGTCTGATTATTTCCTTTATGGGAGGCCCATGGTTGCTCCACTAAAATGGGAGGGTGCCAGGCACAGGTGGCAGGTACCACCCGGCCACTCATCCTGAAGGCTTCCCAATCCCTCACCTTCCACAATAAGATCCACTTACCAAAAAATCAGAAAAGGGGGCATGGCAATGTCTCTGGTGGCCCCCCACAGCCCACATTGCTCATAAGAGATGTCAGGTGAGCTGGGTAGTCTCCTCTCTCTCTAGCTCTATCCATACCCTTCTCCCCCTGTACATCTCAGATTCCCCAGAATGTGAAGAAAGATGCAAAAGAGAAAGATGACTGGAGTAGATAACAATCAAAGTGCAGAAGATTTCTTTCAATTTATCAGAGCAGAGAGAGTAGCACAGGGTGGAAGGTACCAAGAAGCACTATTCAAAATTAAAGCATCTACCAGCATCATTAACACCTACTGTCTTGAGAATCAACTTGTGCTAAGCATTTAATGTTTATTAGCATGTAATTAATATTAAATATTAACATTTAACCGAGGCCCAGAGGAATGAATTCCTGTGTCTGCTATATCCCCAGATAATGTGGGTACAAACAGGATTCAACCACAATCTAGGTTGCAGAGATGTAGGTCTGCCTTTGATGAGAACCTCCAAGAAGACACTGGGGTTAGGTGAGAATTAGAACACATTTCTTGCCTACCGACTCCCTCTCGTGGTTCAATTAAATACACCACTTCAGTGTCAAGGAAATGAAGCAGATATTCAGAGAAAAACAGGGAAACTGGTTTAGTTATCAACCCATTATCTTTGTGATCGCTTCATGATTCACTTTCTTTCTCTGTGCCATAGTCTTCTCTATTTCAGGATAGAGGACTAAGCAGGAAGACTCCAAGTCTCTTCTAGCGCCGATGTTCTATATTTATAAGACGTGTGTCAGATCTCTTAGGTACAGCCCAGTGCAAGCAACTTTATAAAACTCTGTGTGTGTATATGCAAATGTGTGTATATACGGGGTGTGTGTGTGTGTGTGTGTGTGTTTTATTTAAGCAATTCCTCAATGAAAGTCTCCATAGTGTTATCCTTACAGACATGTCCAACCCACAGCCCATGGGGCAGATTATGCGAGGACTTTTCTGTTTCTCTGTGGGGGCAGATCTCACCAAAATTATGCATGGACTTTTTTTTTCCTCAGCAGCTTCCATTAGTATTTGTATTCATAATGTGTGGCCCAAGACAACCCTTTTTCCAATGAAGTGCAGAGAAGCCAAAAGGTTGAACACGCCTGCTAGCACAAAAAGGGATTACTGTGTGAGGGGCTGGGTTCACCCAGTTTATTATGCATTCCCAGGATGTTCAAAAGCCCATTAAGTACAGGATCCAGGGCTTCCCCTAGGCTTCCTGACTAAGCCCAAGTGTATTTCTCTCACACACATCTATATTGAATAATCTCAGAAATGGAGATATCAAAGAAAGGAAGAGGGCTCAAGAGAAGCTGTGATGCTCTGGTGAAAGTGCCAGAGGGACCACCTTACCAGTAGTGTGGATGTAGATTAATAATGACTTGAAACACTCGCATTTATTTGAACCCTGTCTGTGTCATACAATGCTTCGAAACACTTCATGAACCTGAATTGAGTGCATTGATCTGTTTCATATGCAATTGACTTAACAAGAATTAAATCCAAAATGCTTGCATCAGAAGCATTTTGGATTTGGGAATTTTTTTCTTTTCTTTCTTTTCTTTTCTTCCTCTTTTTTTTTTTTTTTTTGTATTTTGAAATATCTGCATTATACTTACCGGTTGGGCATCCCTACTATGAAAATCCAAAAATCTGAAATGTTCCAGTGAGCATTTCCTTTGGGTATCATGTTGGTACTCAAAAAGTTTTGGATTTTGGAGCATTTTGAATTTCAGATTTTTAGGTTAAGGATGCTCAACCTGAACTGAGAAGTGGCTCAACTAACCATATTTCAATTTGAATTTATAATACAATTTTGTCTCATACTGTGTTTAAAGTGGCCGTGATATGTAATAGCTATTATTAGACTTTACTATCTTTATACAGAATAAAAATAATTAAATTGCAGAATTGTAAGAATTAGTGTGTGTCATAAGGAGGTGCTTGGTGAGCAGTAATAAAGATGATTATTGTTTCTAAGTGTGTAGAAAAGCAATCCGAAAGAAACTGGGAAAGGCCACACTTAAGAAGCACAAAAACAAAAACAAAAAATCAAATTCACACAGCATTTTAAAGAACTAGGGTGATGCATCTAAAGATGTAGGAAATGCCTCAGTCAGCACCAGGAGTTTTGTGGGGACTATTTGGACTCGGGGGGTGATGAGGAGGGGCAAGACCGTACAACATGAGGACTCCTGAGCAAGTCTTAGGGGAACTGGTTGTACTTCTGGCACCTTAAAATTATGTGCTTTGTGGTCGGCAGCAAACAGGCCATGGCCATGAGCATTAGGGGAATTCTGACTTTTGAGGGTTCCCTCACTCCCCCATCCTAATTCATTCCCAAAGACATGTCACTCATTTCTCCCTGATGGGGAAAGAGTAAAAAGTGAATCCTTAGACAGTGAATCTTAGTCCCTAAGACAACTAGTCCCCGAGAGGTTTGTAACTTTAAGCTTGGTTCCGATTGGAGATCACTATACTACCGGTCTCTCCTCTAGTGATCTGGAACAGCACCATGACATCACACCCCCTGCATCACTTCGTGTCCCCTGATCCAACCTGGCCCTCCCCACCCAACACAGAAAGGAAAATCTAAAGAGGAAGGAAAGTTTGGGGCATAAATCCTCCTTAGAAGGGAAGGTTCTGGGTCTCAGAATTCAGCACCAACATTAGAAATTAAGAGCCTTTAGTTGTGCCTGGTCTGTCTACAACAGTAGCTCTCAAAGTATGTTTCCCAGACTAGTAAAATCACACTGTAGCAACGCATGCTTGCTTGGAGTTGTTGGTGAAATGCAAACGCCCTACCCTAGACCTATTAGATCAGAAAGTCTGAGGAGGTGAGCTGAGGTTTAACAAGCCACCAGGTGATTCTGATCCACTCTTAAGGGAGGCCTCTACAGGGAGTAAGCAGTGATTGGCAACTTTGACTACACCTACCAGGTGAGGAGGTATAAAGGTTTTGATTCCCCAGCCATAATCCAAATTAGTTAAACTAGAATATTGAGGAACAACACGCGTTAGTACATGTTAAGTTTCCCGTGTGATTCCAATTCTTAGTGATTGGAATCACTAAGTTGCGATCCACTGCTCTACAGGTGACAGTAGACTTCTTGGAGAACCTTTCTCTTCTTCCTCCACCCTTCAGTTAAATAGTGAAGAGCCCCAGGGCTCCTTCACATTAACTCCTGTCCCGCGGGTTCTAGCTCCATCATGTGTTTGTACAAGGAAATTGACTTTTAAACCTAAGTTGAGGACTTTGTTAAATTGGGGGTTTTCATTCAGTCTTGATACTCTCATTCTATGTGTTATGCCTCTAATTTGCAAATTAGATCAGCAGCTAAATTCTTGATGAAAAAGATCCAACCTAGAGATTCCATGTAGGTTGAGATTAACGCTCACTTGTATAGGATTTTTGACAGATACAGTCTGAGTTGTATTATCTCATTCTCAAAAAAAAAAAAAAAGAAAGAAAGAAAGAAAGAAAGAAAGAAAGAAAGAAAGAAAGAAAGAAAAAAAGAAAGAAAACAAAAAGAAAAGAAAAATCTTCTAGCTTTAACAAGAAGAAAGAAGTAAGAAAGAAGTGAGAAATTTTCCTGATCTGCTCATTTAGTATTTTTATCCTTGTAGAATCTGAGTTCATTGTCTTAAGAATTTCTATTGAGGCCGGGCACAGTGTCTCACACCTATAATAATAGCACTCTGGGAGGCAGAGGTGGGTGGATTGCCTGAGCTCACATGTTCAAGACCAGCCTGAGCCAGAGCGAGACCTCATATCTGGGGGGGGGGGAGATCTGGGTACCTATAGTCCCAGCTACTTGGGAGACTGAAGCAAGAGAATTGCTTGAGCCCAGGATTCAAGGTTGCTGTGAGCTGTGATGCCACAGCACTCTACCAAGGGCAACAAAGCGAGACTGTGTTTCAAAAATAATAATAATAATAATTTCTATTGTGTGTACAATACTCTTCTTTTTCAAGTGATTGATTTTAAAGACACATCATATTGCTCTCATGCCATATATTTATTCGCAAGTGCTCACAAATTATCTACCAAATATATTCTAGAACATACCCACAGAATTTTATCAGGCTGATGTCCTTGATGCCAATATTTTTTGGGGGGGAGGTTGTCCTGTTTGCAAACTGAGATAAAATATATTCATTATCTTTGACATCTCTCTGGTGCTTTGCAATTTTTCAAAGAAACTTTACTCAGTTGAAGAGGAAAAAAGGGAAAGGTGGGGGAGGTTGAAACAGAACCTGAGAAACAGGACCTGAAACAGAATCTGAGCACTGCTTTCGCCACATCTGCTTGGGCCATCCTAGACTTGTCAGTTCATCCCACTGCATGTCAATTTAATCATTTGGAAAGTGGGTTTAAAAAAACCGGGTAATACTCATCCCTTATAGGTTATCCGAGGCTCACAGGATATAGGAGTGGGAGCCAGTTGCTAACTCTGCAGATGTTTTATTAGAGGGGTTTGTCAATTGCTGTCAGGGGGCTTAAACTTGGCCTCCTAAACCTGATTTCCACTCCCAGCACATACCACTATGACTGTGAGGAGGGGAGAGAATTTTTTTTGCTTTCTTCTGGGTCTTTGGGGTACTTGGGGCCACAGTGATGTTGCTGAGTATTCAGGCACGGAAGGAAGGATTGTGGGCAGGGTTTCTTCCAGTTTCAGCACAGATTCCTCCTGCCTACAGGTAGCTGTGGCAAGGCTGACAGCTTTTGTGAGTTTGGCCTGGCTTTCTTGCTTATCTGGGCCTTGTTTGTGAAACCTGGCCTAACTTGGATCTTGTCCTCCATCAGATGAGGACACTTCATGTGGAAGCCAGGCAGGTTTACGAGTGGACCAGACTGCTTGAGGCCTCAACTCAGATTTGGCATGCCTGTTATCTAAAGCAAGTGGCAGATTCAAGGGGTGGGAAAATAGATGCACTCTAATTCAGGATCTTTGAGATGGAGGGGACCCATTCAAAGATTAGGGGAAACGCAAGATGGAAATTATGTTTTTTTGTTTCTTTGTTTGTTTTTGAGAGAGTCTCACTTTGTTGCCCTTGGTAGAATGCTGTGGCATCACAGCTCACAGCAACCTCAAACTCTTGGGTTCAAGTTGTTAGAATTGCAGGCACCTACCATAACTCCCAGCTATTTTTAGTAGAGATCGGGTCTCATTTTTGCTCAGTCTGGTCTCAAACTCCTGAGCTCAGATGATCCACCTGTCTCCACCTCCAAGAGTGCTGAGATTACAGATCTGAGCCACCATGCTCAGTAGGAAATGAAGATTTTATTACTTACAAGTCCAGGGTTACACCCTATACCTCGATTATTGAGGTCCATGAATTTACCCAAACGTATTTTCTGTGTGAGTTTGCTTTTATTGTTGTTGTTGTTTTATTTTAGAGATGAGGTATTGCTATATTGGCCGAGGTTCAAGCAATCGTCCCTCCTCAGCCTCCCCAGTAGCTGAGACTACAGGTGCATGCCACAGTGCCTTGTTCTGTGGAGAGTTTTAATTTGAGAGGGTTTGTTTACTATTTCAGATTAATACAAGGGTACATACAGTTAGGTTACATTGTTTGCATTGTTAGGTCAGCCCTTCACCCAGGAGGTGTGCAATATACCCCTACATTGTACCCGATAGGTCAGAGTTTTTAAGCAAGCAGGTGTGAGTCCCAGAAGCAGTGAGTCTCACTGTTACTCAGACTCATCACTGAGGTACATCTGCATAGTTCGTGAGTAATATAAAGATCAGAAGGACCAGTCAGAGAGGCTGCGTGCAGCTGTCCCATAGGGAAGTGGTCACCAGGGAACAGCTGTATAAGGCAGACAACTGGTTTAGCCACTTTGAGGAACTGGTGAGCGCTGTAACACTAGAAACCATGTGAAGGGTGAGTGAATTCTGCTTCTTGCATGAAAAACTTAAACTTGTAGCCAAAACAGTTGCCAAGGCAACATAAAATTAGAAAGCTTCATGACAAGATGCCGACCTGTCGATAGGAATTGCTGCCTAGACAAATCGCAAAGGATTTCTCCTGGGGTCAGAGAACCTCAGCAGCTCTCCTTCGAGGAGGAGAACTTGTTCTTTCTAGTAAACAAAAATTCCAAGTTTTCATTTAGCTCTTCTCCAGCCTCAGTTCCATGGTTCCCCTAAGCTTAACAGTTTCCCTACAATTTATGTCCCTACTCCCTTATGCAAAGAAAACTGTTCTGCTGTTGGTGCCCTAGTACCTTCCACTCTTAGGATCTTTTTCTTTCCTCTTGTGTGAAGTGACATACAAAGGTATCAATCAGGGACACTGATGCCTCCACACCCTTCCTCCTGCCCTGTAAGATCACTCCTAAATGTTATAGCAAGTAAAAGAAATAACTCATTTTGGAAATTTGGGCCATCGACTTGAGGCCTATATACTCCCATCAGAACCACCAGACTAACTTCTACATCTTCAAGTCTCAGTAAAAAAGTCATTTTTTTTTTTAGAGACACTGTTCCGATCTCCCCACCCCTGGGTTTGATAGTCCTCTCTCATGACTTACTAGCATCATGCTGTCATTCTTTCACAGTTTTCATAAGAATATTATGATAAGCACATAATATTATTTCTTTTTTCTCTTCTTTATCTCTCCTAGACTTTAAGTCCCATGAGGATAGGGACCCCGATTAACTGGTTCATCAATCAATGATCCTTCACGAATTAGCATAGAGACTGCTATGTGTTGGCACTAAATATTTATTAACTAAATAAATACAAAGCAGTAGGCCACAGTCTATTCCAGATGGCAACCAGCACACAGAAAATAAGAAAATATTAAGAAAGGAGAAGATACTTCAAATAATGATTTCAAAGAGAGGCTATGGATGACAGGCTGAGTATCTCAGTTTAGAGAATATCTGAACCAAAAAAGAAAAAAAACCTCCAAATCAGGGTAAATATGCTCAAAGACAATCCTACAGTTTTCAGGAATAGATTTCAGACAACAAACTGGGCAATCAGCCATGGCCAGTTTCATAGTTACTTCTAACAATGACTGCTTTGTATTGGACCAGAAAGAAAAATGGCTTGTGTCTATCATACTCCACCAGAATCAAGCTGGCACTTGTGCCCAGAAGCTGCATTTCAGCCTCATAAAAAGTCTTTTTATTTTTTTTTGAGACAGAGTCTCACTATGTCACCCTCAGTAGAGTGCTGTGGCATCACAGCTCACAGCAACCTCAAACTC
>CAUYPK010137735.1:0-97110 GCA_963574355.1 Loris lydekkerianus
ATATGTACACCATGGAATATTATGCAGCCTTAAAGAAAGATGGAGACTTTACCTCTTTCATGTTTACATGGATGGAGCTGGAACATATTCTTTATAGTAAAGTATCTCAAGAATGGAAGAAAACGTATCCAATGTACTCAGCCCTACTATGAAACTAATTTATAGCTTTCATTTGAAAGCTATAACCCAGTTATAACCTAAGAATATGGAGAAGGAGGAGAGGGAGGGGAGGGAGGGGGGAGGATGGGCAGAGGGAGGGTGATTGGTGGGATTACACCTACAGTGCATCTTACATGTGAAACATGTGAAACTTAGTACACATGTGAAACTTAGTAAATGTAGAATATAAATGTCTTAACACAATAACTAAGAAAATGCCAGAAAAGCTATGTCAACCAGTGTGATGAAAATATGTCAAATGGTCTATAAAACCAGCGTATGGTGCCCCATGATCGCATGAATGTACACAGGTATGATTTAATAATAATAAAAAAAAAAAAAACCCTCAATGACTCTCATTGAGGTTTCCCATAAACAACTCTTTTTCTGGTGCCTTCCTGAGCTTTTCACTGTGTAGAAAATTAGTGTAATTTAATAAGTTGCTGATTCAGTATTCTCTGAAAATAACTTCTTAATGTGCATTTTCTGAAATAAAAACTTAAGCACAAAAAAAAAATATGGTTGAATGAATGAAAAAATAAACATTGCTGACATAATTCTTTCTCTTGTAAGTAAGAGTTTATCTTTTGGTTTTTCCTATAACATTTACCACATTAATTTTTTACTGTGGTTCCTGCTATATATGGCTTATATCTCCCTTTAGATGTGACGGCAGGCATCAAATTCTGGGTCTTCATATAATCCTCTATACTGGTTCAGTATAGAATTGGTACTCAATAAGTTCATTTTAAACAACAAAAAAAGATAGTTTAAGAGAGTAAGGCAATTTAACTGTACCTTGTCTCTAAGAGTTATTTGCATTCCCATGTTCACTGCAGCATTATTCACAATAGCCAAGACATAGAAACAACACAAGTGGCACTGATGGATGAATGGATAAAGAAAATGGAAGTGTGTTATGTCTGCACACACACACACTTTGGAATATTATTCAGTCTTAAAGACTTCATAATGTTAAAGCACACTTGCACACACAGTACAGTGGGAACCTGGTTATTTTATTCTGGACCAGGCACAGCTTTCTCAAGCAATTTCTTAGCCAGGACTGGCTGCCAATTCAACTCCCTCCCTAGTCTGAAAATTTGCAAATCTGATGGATCCAAATCTAGGACATTTATAGGACTATGTTATCTTAGAGATTGCCGGTCACTGTGTCTTTAAGCCTGGAGTACTACCTGCTTTTAATCACCTAAGTGGGCAATATTTCTGAATATACTGTATAGTATAGTAATAGTTGGAGATTGCCCAACTTGCTAACTAGGTGATTTTTTTTTTTTAACATGGTTACCATTCTTTCCACATACAGCTCCCTATTCCAGAAAATTCTAGGGGACAGGAACAAATGGCAGGATACTGGAACCAGAACACTACCTGAAACCCATAAAAAGTGAAAAAAATATATTAGAAGATAAAGTTGTGGCATCTACATTTACCTGCCTTGCTATTATATGACTATTTGAATTATCATACAATACTTTGTTAATATCTATTAACATTGTGGAAAACATGCAACATATTTTGTTATTTTTAAGAACATACAGTAGTTAAAAATAGTATATTAATGATTTTATGCATATTTTGAATCTAGTTTTTATTATATAAAAGTACCCACAGATCATATTTGGATTTAACTAGTTATAAAAATGTTAATTTAGAAAAATTTACCACATAGAGACTTTGTCACAATTCATTAAAAGCTGATGTCACATTCCCCTGACATTTATATTATATCTTTCTTTGGTACACTAATACTATTTTCAAGACACATGAATATTTTCTTTATGATTATCTTGAGAATTATACAATTTTTATATATTATCATCAGATATCATAAATGCTGTGCTAATTTCCAATATTTTCCTTGATATAATAGAGGAAGTAATAGAGTAATAGAGATAATAATAGAGGAAGTAGCTTCAGCAGTGAGACAGGTCAGAATTTAAATCCAAGTTCTGTCGATTATAGAATGAAAAATCTTAGAACTTTTCTGTGAACCTCACTCTCCTCATCTATAAAATGGTGGTAACCACCATCCTAGAATATGCCTATAAAATTGTATATATATAAAAAGGCAATCACGTAAAAGGCTTTCAATGTTCATGTCCCCTGTATTGGACCCTGTGAGAGGATGACAGGAAACACCTGATTTTACATTTTCCAGGATATAATTTTTAGACAATGGACAGTCCATATTTTTAAGTATATACAATCTAAGAACTCATGTACTTGCATAGTAAAGTATATTACATTAATAAAATCATTAACTCTTCCACACTCCTGAGGGATATAGAGAAATACAAAGAAATTAGTGTTTTCCTAACCTGTGAAATAGTTAAAATGATTATCAGGCTAGTATATTTAAGTCATTGCACTAGTTTTGCAAGCGTTGATAATTTATGTTCCTCTCTAATAAGTGTTGTTCCTGCACAAAAGACTTGTTTAAAACCAAAATTACAGTAAAGTAAAATGAGTCACTGATGGTCAATTGTTTTCTGGACAAATTGTCTCAATGTCCCACCGTGAGTAAAGTGATTTAACTGACTTTTTAAGCTTGTTCCTATGAAGCAAGTGGAAAAAAGATATCCCGAAGACTGAAAACGACCAAAACCGATGAAAGAAGCTAATCACAAGCCAAACCACCAAGTACTCAAAAAATTAAGCTGCCAGCACTTGGATTAAGGTATAAAGAGCTAGTCTTATCAAGTTAAAAAAAAAAAAAAAAAGCAGTTTTCTACTGTGATACAGTTATAACTCAGAAAATAAATCTTAAGATTTAAGAACATTTAAGAACATTATTCTATGGACTAAATTATTCACTCAGACACAAGCAAATGTATTGACCTCAGACATGAACATGCCAAATAGCTTTCACTGATAAATAGCATCCCTTCTCATGGCAAATTGATGTCTTCCTAGAACCAGAATGAACCACTGTCCATCCACAGAGCTCACTCCTCTTTGCCATATAAGAATCCAGATGCCGTTGCCTTTGTTTTATAGAGCTTGTATAGAAACCAACAGGATGTATACATGCCAGGTGAGATATTATATAAAACTACTGTAGTATTTCTGTTAGGAAAGTGATAATTGAATTGTCAACTGAAATGTGACAGGACACACCATCCCAAAGCTAAGGAATATGCATTTTTCTCATCAGCCTATGGAACATACTCCAAAATAGATCATATCCTTAACAAAATCAAACTTCAACAAAATTAAAAGAATTGAAATTATGCCTTATATCTTAGCAGATCACACTAGATGCCTACATCTAAAAACAGAAAGAGAGCACATCAACAATTTAATGGATCATCTTAAAGAAATGGAAAAGGAACAGCATTTTAATCCCAAACCTAGCAGAAGAAAAGAAAAAAAATTAAATCAGAAATAAAGGAGACTGAAAACACAAGAATTATTCAGATAATCAATGAAACAAAAAGTTGGCTCTTCAAAAGATAAATAAATTTCATAAACCATTGGCCAGATTAAGTAGAAACAGAAAAGTTAAATTTTAGTAACCTCAATCTGAAAAGAAATGGGGGAAGTAACAACTGATACCATAGAGATAAGAGATTATTTCTGATCAATACAAAAAAATTTATGTCCAGAAATTTGACAAGGTAGAAGAAATGGACCTATACTTGGAACCACACCACCTCCCTAGACTTAACCAAGAAGAAACACTTCAACAGACCAATATCAAACTCTGAGATTACAGAAACAATAAAAAAGCTTCCAGCAATAAGAAAAAGCCCTGGACCAGATGGTTTCACATCAGAATTCTATCAAATCTTTAAAGATGAGCTTGTACCTATACTTTAGAATCTATTACAAAACAATGAGAAGGAAGGAACCTTCCCTAACACATTCTATGAAGCACCCTAATACCAAAACCAAGAAAGGACCTTGGTTTTGGTATCAGGATATGGAGAACTACATACCAACTTTACTAATGAATAATAATGCAAAAATACTCAACAAAATCTTAGCTAACAGATTGCAATTACATATTTAAAAAATTATACATCAAGATCAAGTAGGCTTCATCCACTAATGAAAGTCTGATTTTATATATGCAAATCCATAAATGTAATTCACCATATCAATAGAAGTAAAAACAAAGACCATATGATCCTCTCAATAGATGCACAAAAAATATTGAAAAAATTCAGCACCCTTTTCTAACAAAGAACACTTAAGAATATAGACACAGATGGCACATTTCTTACGCTGATTGAAGCCATATATGACAAATCCACAGCTAATATAATATTGAATGTAATAAAACTGAAATCTTTCCCCCTTAGAACTGGAAACAGATAAGCATATACACTATCGTCACTACTATTCAACATAGTTCTGGAAGTTCTAGCCAATGCAATTAGGCAAGCGAAGGACATAAAGGGCATCCAAATGGGTCAAAGGAGGTTAAACTCTCACACTTTGCCAATGACATAATCTTATACTTAGAAAACCCCAGAGACTAACCACTAGACTCCTGAAAGTGATCAAGAAATACATTAACATCTCAGGGTATATAATCAATATTCATGATTCAGTAGCCTTCGTATATGCCAATAATACTTGAGAAGCAAATCAAGGACACAATTTCTTTCAAATCATTCAAAGAAAATAAAATATCTGGGAATACACCTAATGAAAGAGGTGAAGGATCTTTTACATAGAGAATTATTAAACCCTAAGAAAAGAAATAGCAGAAGACATTAACAAATAGAAGAAAATACCACGCTCTCAGCTGGGAAAACATCAAAATTATGGAAATGTCTATTCTACCCAAAGCAATGTATAGATTCAATGCAACACCCATTAAAATACCAACAATATTTGTATTGGGATTACAATAACTGGAAAAAACAGTTTTGTATAGAACCAGTAAAAAACCCGTATAGCTAAGCCTATTCTTAGTAATTAAAAAAAGGCAAAGACATCACTTTACCAGAATTCACATCATATTACAAGTTCATGGTGACAGAAACACCATGGTATTGGCTCAGAAATAGAGACATAGACATAAAGAACAGAGCAGAAAACCAAGAGATAAAAAGTGTTTCTAGTCAACATCTGATCTTTGATAAACCAAACAAAAGCATACAGTGGAAAAAGAATCCCTGTTTAATTAATGGTGTTGGGAGAACAGGATAACCACATGTAAAACATTGAAACTGGACCCACGCTTTTTACCACTTACAAAAATTGACTCAAGATGGATAAAAGATTTAAACCTAAGGCATGAAATGATAAAAGTCTCAGAAGGAAGTTTGGGAAACTCTCTTGATAATGTTGGACTGGGGAAGATTTTATGACAAAGACTTCAGTGACAATCACAACAATAACAAAAATAAATAAATGGAACTTAATTAAGCTAAAAAGTTCTGCACAACTAAGGACAACAAGTAAAGCAAAAGGAAAACATTCAGAATGGAAAAGATATTTGCAGTGTATTAATCTGACAAAGTGTTGATAAGTAGAATGAAGAGAGAGTTGAAATTAATCAATAAAAAAAGAACAAACAATCCCATCTACTACTGGGCAAGGGCTCTGAACACAACCTTCCCTAAGGAAGATAGATTATGGCTAACAAACATGAGACAATATTCATTGTCCCTAGTCATTAGGGAAATGCAAACCAAAACCACTCTGAGATATCACCGAACCCTAGTCAGAACAGCTCACGTCACAAAGTCTCAGAGCTACAGATGCTGGCATGGATGTAGAGATAAGGGAGCACTTTTACACTTTGGTGGGACTACAAACTAATATAATCTCTTTGGAAGGAAGTAGGGAGAATCCTCAAGGAACTCAAATTAGACCTCCTGTTTGATCCCACCATCCCACTACAAGGCAAATATGTAGAAGAAAAAGATTCACTCTATCATAAGGACATTTGTACTAAACTGTTTATCACAGCTCAATTAACAATCGCCAAAATGTGGAAACAATCTAAATGCCCACCAACCCAAGAATAGATTAACAAGCTGTGGTATATGTATACCATTGAATACTATTCAGCCATCAAAAACGGAGACTTTACATCTTTTTTATTAACCTGGAAGGAGCTGAAATACATTCTTCTTAATAATGTATAACTAGAGTAGAGAAGCAAGAATTCAATGTACTTAATAATAATATGAAGCCAGTAAACTAGTGGTTCTTAACCTTCTTAATGCTGCAATCCTTTGACACAGTTCCTGTGGGTCATGACACACAGGCTGAGAACTGCTGCAGTAGACAATCTAATACATACCCCCAAAAGAGAAAAATTCAAATCAATTCAAGATGGAGAGTAAAGGAACAAGACCCTGGAGAGAGGGGAGGAGATAAGGGGATGGGTGTGGGTGTGCTCCCAATTAATGGGCACAATGTTAGGGTGTATGGCATACCTCTTGGGAATGGGACACAGTTATAAGAGGGACTCCACCTAACAAATGCAAACATGGTATCCTAATTCTTTGTACCTTTGAATTACCCTGAAACAGTAAAAAAGAAAATAATAAAATAAAACAACAAAAGCTTATGATTCAAATAAATTTGTGAGTTAATGTTCATCAAGTTCCTTTAATAGCAAAAGCTATGTAATACAGGAAGTTTTCATAGCAAATTCAAGAAAAGGAATCATTATATGATCTGTTTAAGAATGTATGCTTTCTGTATTAATTCATATGAAATGTAAAATGCTGTAGATAAATTATACATGTTGCAGATATATGTGTCTATTATATATGGCTCAAAGTATATATGCAGTATATTTAGGCAATTGATTATTTTAAAATTAGAAGAAGATATATATACACACACATACATACGTATACACATACACTTATATGTACAAACATAGATGTGCCTTAGATTCTCTTTCTTTCCCCAATTTTAAAATAATTCCTTTCTTAAATAAATTGCCTTTTCCTACTTGATTATCTATAAAAATGGTTTAACATGACTTTCTAGATGTGGTTAAAAATAAATCTCATAGTAAGCAACTTTATAAAGCAACTTAGGAAAGAACAAGGTAGACCAGAAAAATCAACAAAGCAACAATTCATAAAGAAACATACAAAAACTATTTTTATCATATGGGAACCATATTTTTTTTTATTTTGTGATGAGATTATGCAATATGACCAACATTCTTTAGATTACTAAAAGCACTAGCTATCTTCACTTGAAAAAAAAAAATAATTATCTTCCCTATTATTTGACATTGTGGACATCAATAAAACAGCTATGTCTTTTCATATAATAATTATAATTATTGAGAATTTAAAACTGATCAAGAGTAATTTCCCAATATTAACTGTAATTAAAAATATTGCTGGGAAAACTATGTAAGGTAGGGAAAGTTTTAATATTTACCATTAAGTAAATAACATGCAAAATTCAAAAGAAATACCAAAAAGTTCTTTGTTGAAATAAAATGGGGAAAATTAATATATTAATACTTCATATAGTCACTGTATTTTATGAGGGCAGCCAATGAATTTTTAGCCATGGTCTAACGTAGAAAAGCAGCTGTAAAACACTAGTGTCTTTGTTTATGATCTAAAAATTAACTGTGCATATTCCTCTTGGTAATTAAGCAAAGAACTTCGTCTTTTAAATCACTTTTATAAAGCATGACTTTATTGTAGACCCAGGATGAGTAAAATGCATGAGTGTCAATCAAGGTCTGCTACATCTGCCTGCCAACAAAAGAAAGTGTCCACTTATGGTGATTACAGACCACATCAAGTATAGTCTGTATGTCACAGGTCCACCAAAGACAAGTGGCAGCTTAATGAATTTTCCTTTTTTGCTCAAGTTTTTGCTTTGCATCTCCCTCTCCCACATCCTTTTTCTGTTCCTCTCCTCCACCTTTTCTGTCTCTAGGGGCTCAGATGTCGTTGCTACTTTGCTCAGGAGAAGAATCCATTTTCTTTCTGCTAACTTCTTGAGAAAATGGAAAAATTCCTCATTGATTTTGACTTGGGAATTTTTTTTTTTAAATTAGGAAAGACTTATGACCTTTCAAATGATCCAATTGGGATGGTTATTTTCACATTATTAAGCAATCAAAAAACAAATGCCTTAGGAATGGGTTTGGTTCACAGGCAGGCCTACAGGCTTCTAAAAAAATATCTTGCGCTGACAGCTAACCCCTATTCCATTTCTTCCCTTGCCACATGGGAAGCTAAAATGCATTTTAACATTGCATTTTGCCTTAAAGGCTATCAGTAAAATTTAATTTTCTTACTGCATTGATTTTTCCATTATAAGTTGTAACAGTCTAATGATATAAGAATTTTTAGTGTTGAAGAAAAGGATGTGAGTGATTTGCCAATGATAACTATTTACAATGAATTGTATATTTTGAGAATATTTTTCTATATCTCCTTTTGATGGACAATTGTTTAAAATATACTACATATCATACCCTGAGTGCTTAACTAATACTTTTAATTCATTTATTGTGAAGTTTAAAGTGTAACCCCATCAGTAAAAATAGAATCCAAATACCTGAAATTAAAACATGTTGTTTAGACAGGAAATTTAGTATCTAAATATGGGGCTGTTATGTTTAAAAATTAAAGCACCCCTCTTTAATAAGGTGAGTGGAAGACATTAGAGCATGAAGTATTAACCCTAAGTCTTGATTACGTTTAGTAAAAGTTGACATCTTGCCATAATTACTTCAAACACATCAAATTGTCATTTTATTTCTTTAATTTAAGGTTTGGAGAAAGCACACATCAAAGAGAGAACATAGCCCATTTCCCTACAAAAACAAAAACTGGTTCTTCTTTTCCTTCTAAATGGTTGTCTCATCACTGAAGCTTCAGCAAAACTTAAAATAACCATGTTGAGAAAACATATAAAAAATAGAACCGGTGTCACAGTAAAATCAACAGAGGATTCAAGATGCCATATGTTCAATAGCTCCAAGGGAATATTTTAATTATTATTTCACTTTGTTATAAACACTACAGGTGGTTATAAATATAAAATAAAGACGTGAACAAAAAATTAACCAAGCTAAATATATCTTTGTTAACAAGGTTAGATGTCACCAAATGGAAATTGTCTTAATTGCTAGCACTCACCCTTATCTTTAAAAAGTCATTGTGGCCATGTCTCTGGTACTTATTTTCATGCAATTTTATTTCCACTTTTTTTTTTTTTTTTTTTAACATTTAAAGGGTTAGAAATAGAAATAGAGAACATCTGTTTCAAAGAAATAAATTGTTCTTTAAAATGTCATCAAAATAATTTAGAAAGCCAATCCTTTTCCTATTTTTAAAACTCTAGATTTTAATTTTTAAATCTCTATTCACAGTGGGGTAACTTGTATGGGGAAAATGTTAATTGTATCTCTTCCTTTTTAAATAAGAAATCCATTCCTGAGTAAGTTAACTGATACCTCCATATTCAATGACTATTCCAAATGTTTAATGTCATCTTATAAACTGTCCCCTGTATTTAGTCAATGGAACCAGACAAAATTATGATTAGCAACTAATTGTGACCCTTTCACTACGTCTGTCATCATTACTACAACACTGATCATCCATAATAACTGGTGAACAAAATTACAAATTGAAAGC
The DNA here is from genome assembly GCA_963574355.1 of Loris lydekkerianus. Taxonomy (NCBI): domain Eukaryota; kingdom Metazoa; phylum Chordata; class Mammalia; order Primates; family Lorisidae; genus Loris; species Loris lydekkerianus. The sequence goes on from CAUYPK010137735.1 coordinate 9,777, forward strand.
AAACTTTTGAGCCTTTTATTTTAATGACTAGCTCCGGTTTTTAAAATCTCTTTCTGCTTCTGACTGGATTGAGGCTTGTGCTACATCTATCACTCTGTCCGCCCCTGGAGCCTCTAGAACAGCGGTTCTCAACCTGTGGGTCACAACCCACAGGGACTGTATTAAAAGTTCATGGCATTAGGAAGGTTGAGAACCACTGCTCTAGAAGTAATAAAGGCCTGCTAATACCTTGATATCCAACTAAAGAGCATCTGTTTAGACTTACGACCTCCAAATAAATAAAATAATGATTTAGTTGATTTATGACAGTGTAACAATTTGTTACAGCAGCAATAGGAAACTAATACAATGATCAAATATAATTTATCAGACTGATTAATCTATAAATTAGAAGTCAACACAGAACTTAAGATATTTCATTGATTAAAATAAGGAAACTTAAACACATAAGATACCTATGTCACCACTAAAATACCTTTGAAGTCCCTTACAATACAAAATCCAATCTATTTTGCACTACAGTTCTAATTAATGTTTAGAAGCTAGGACCAGGAATGACTTAAACTAAATGTTACACTTCAGGTTCTTAGTATTTCAATAAGCATTTCCTGAACAACTTCTGAAGCTTCTAATCTTTTTCTTTTTTTTTCTTTTTTTTAAGATAATTATATGTGGCTCAGTGAGTAGGGCGCTGGCCCCATATACTGAGGATAGTGGGTTCAAACCCAGCCTTGGCCAAACTGCAACCAAAAAATAGCCAGGCGTTGTGGTGGGTGCCTGTATTCCCAGCTGCTCAGGAGGCTGAGACAAGAGAATCCTGTAATCCCAAAAGCTGGAGGTTGCTGTAAGCCGTGTGACGTCATGACACTTTACTGAGGGCGGTAAAGTGGTAAAGTGAGACTTTGTCTCTACAAAAAAAAAAAAAAAAAAAAAAAAAAGATAATTATATGACCAGATGTCATATAACCAGATGACTATAATTTGGGTTTAGAGAGATACCATAATATATGTAAGTATATCCCCCACAAGCTAGCGGTGGTCCCCTGTGGTCTCACCCTTGAAAATTCCATTCTATGTGTCTTGTCTCTTTGTCTCTCGCTGTTTCTAACTTTATATTTCTTCAGTTGATCACAGCCAGCTCCATAGCTCTTAAAAGACCCTGCCCCTGGAGCAGGACTCCAGCACATATACAGAAACAGTGCAAACATATCCTTTAAAACGTATATGCAGTTTGTGAATAGTTACAGTTTTAAATGCTGTTATTTTCAAGGTTCTTTCAAATTTTTCATTTGTGTCAAACAAAAATGTAGAATTCCAGAAATAGAAATTATATCCATGAATATACTGACTGAAAACTAGAACAACCCAAAAGGAGTCACTTATTACCTAATCTCCATTCTGTTGTTACATAAATTGTTTGTATTTTTACAAAGACATTAGATTGATCAATAACCAGAAATTCAGAACCTCATTTGTAGAAGCAAATAATTGAGATTACTACAAATATATAGTGTGAATCAGTTGTCACTTCCATTCACATTAGTTTTTATTCAATTTTGAAATAAACAGAAATCTAGAATTAGAAGTTTATCTCTTTTTATTCTGGCTTAATTAAGTATAAATTATAGCAATGAAAGACATTACTTGTGTCTTCTATTAAACTCATGAGAACCCATTATGTCTTGTTTCTACAACAGTACCAATGACACTTTCAGGTAAAATTTTTAATTCATCTGCAGTTAAACATTTCAAAAAGATCACACTGGCAATACTATACACTTTTCAGCACATCTTATTTAGAATGAGGAAATAATTTTGATATGACTATGTCATTTTTGAATAAAACATTACATTCCATATCTTAGTAATGTGTTTTCATTTCAATCAACAGTATATATAATTCACAGTATCTTCATCCTTCAAAACAAAATGCAAATTATGTGTCCATATGCATATGCGAATTCAATGTTAGCATAAAACATTTTCTAATTGACTTAAATTTTCTTGCTTTCTTTGCCTTACTCTTTTTACATTTTGTATTTATTTATTTTTGAAACAGAGTCTCACTTTGTCACCCTTGGTAGAGTGTCGTGGCATCACATGTCACAGCAAACTCAAACTCTTGGGCTTAAGCGATTCTCTTGCCTCAGCAAGAGTAGCTGGGACTACAGGCACCCACCACAATCTCTAGCTATTTTTAGAGAAGAGGCCTCGCTCTGGCTCAGGCTGGAGTCAAACTCCTGAACTCAAATCCACCCTCTTTGGCCTCCCAGAGTGCTAGGATTACAGGTATGACTTATTATACCCAGCTTTTTACATTTTTTACAATACAAAATTTTGCTAGTACAAATCACTTCAATTATTTTATTACATGATATGAAACTGAATAGAAATGATGTGTAAATTTAGCAATCTAGGTAAAAAGAGTAGTGCTGCAAATAATAGTAAGCATAAGAGTAACCTTGGTTTAATTACAATGTTATTTAAATTATGAATTATAATAACTAAAAGTTATGAATTATAATGCTCATCCCAGAGAGGAAGAACCTAGGTCTCAAAGAGACAAAATTATTTATTCTGTATCACATGGATAAAATATCTGAACTCATACCTGAGTGTATCTGATCTTTAAATAATTGTTTCTTCCACTATTTCATTTTATCTGATACACGTAAAGTATTACTAGAAAGATATGGATCTTAATATCACATAGACTTGCGTGATAATGAGAACCAATAGTTCACAGATTCCCTTAAATATAGGAGATGTTTTCAGGGAAACATTGCTGTTTCAATAAAATGCAGCAATGCACAATGCAGTGAAGACCTAGAAGCCAGATGCCTGGGTTCCCATCTTTGTTCTCCCACTCCCCAGATGTATAATCTCACATGAGTTACGTGCTGTCTCTATGCTTCAATTTCCTCCTTTTTAAAATGAAGATGGACATCATCCTTACCACTAAGGGCTATTATGAGTATTATAGTTAATATTTATAAAGTACTTAGAACACTACCTGGTGCATATTAAGTGCTATGGAAATATTTGTCAACAAGTAAAAAACAATACATTAAATCTCACACAGAACAATGGTGCCAATCTTAAAATGAACCAGCAGCCTTTACGTTTCAGTTTAATTTTAATCCAAAGACATCTGTTAACAATGCATGACTAAATACCGGTAGTTGTCTTAAAACCACTCTATCTCAAAAAGGAGACCGACAACTTTGTAGACTGCTGGTCAGAGCTGTAACCAATTTAAACCTTCTCTTTCAACATTATGATGAATGTCAAGGTTGGGGAAGTTGAGAAACCAAACACTTGTCAAAGACTTCTTGAGGTAGTATTTGAAAGTGAGAAAGGGATAGTATTCACGTTTCAGCTAATTTAGGGCCCTGATGCTATTCCCAGTGATAGCTACCATGAATCAAATTAATGCCAGTACACTTAGCAGGGTTTGTGTATTTTGTGTACAATTACCCACCACATGCTGGAGTGAGACAACTTACTTGCTGTGTTAATTGGGTAAATCACCGTTTTTATTTCACTATCCCTCAGTTTCATCTCAGCAGTTGAGGTCATTTCTGAGGGATATCAGGGTACTAAATAGAAGGCAGATTTTTTTTTTTTTAACAAGTAAAAGTATTTAAATTCCCTACAGACAAATGCTTTAAATACAGATTTGTATATTTTGAGTAGCATTTATCACAAGTTAATCACCATCAAGCTACAACACCTTTAAGAAAGGAAAGGAAAGGATAATCCTCAATCATTGTCACAAATAACACATTAAAACAAAGAACCTAGAATTTAAAATATCTGCGACTCAACGATGCCTGAAATCTGGAGATGGAAAAGTGTGGGATAATAAGGTAGCTGTGAAAAATAAAACATAGGTTTTTCTAGAGATTTAGTCAAGTACTTCTTGTCAGTCGTCCCCTTTATTCCCCCGAGAAATAAGCCCACGTCATTTTGGATTCAACCATATATTAGATATATCAGAGGGAGAGCATAGCTCACCATGCTCCTGGATTAATGAGCATACAGGCAAAACTGTTAGTCAACAAGAAGCAGCATGACATATCCATTTTCCATCAATAAAGATCAGTTTTTACACCTGGGAATGAACTTTTCATAACCCTCTACTAGTATTTTTGTCTTCTCTTTCAGCCCTATCTATCCTATTGTCATCCTTTCCTAATCCCAAGTTTAAACAAAATGTGAAATTGAAATGTTACCTTATATTTTGACTTTACATGTGTTGTACAAATACATTAATTTTTCTTTCCTTTTCATCTAGATAAAATACAGCCTCAGTATCTGAAGAGAACCTAGAAGTTTCTTCTACCACATATCTGGTAATGTTACCCTACTGTTACCTATTCTGGGTTATTTCCATTTTGGAGCACATATAATATCAATCCATTCATTTAATACACATTTCCTCAGTGTTCCCAATGTTTCTCTGGGTAATTGTGAACAAAACCAGACACAGGCCTGTGAATATGCAAAGTATATACTAGCAGAATTAATAACACTAAAACAAAAAAGATTTAAGACAAATACTGTAAAGAATTAATTCAAAGGTGCTATTCAAGTGATTATTAATGGAACCTAACCTAGTTTGTAGCAGCAGGGAAAGCTTACTTAGTAGGAAGTAATATTTTGGCTAACAGGAGAGAAGTGAAATAATATAGGATTGAGAGAGGAAAAGGTAGGAAATGTTTTTGACAGAAGGAAGACATGAGTATGAGCTAATATTAGGTTAATCTATATAAGTCTAGTCCAGCAAGTACAACCTTTGGCTGAAAAAGTCTGGCAGTGGGAGGTATTAAAAAAAAAGTGATGCAAGCGATGACAAGAAGGGTCTTGCCAAGAAAGTGACAAAAATAATGAGCCATGAAATCAGAGCAGTACAGAATCAGGGAAGACTGGGAACCTACAAAAGAACTAATAGGCTGGTGGCGCTCACGGACTTAGCAGCCATGACAGGGCAGTTAAAAAAATAAGCTCTTGTCAGGGAATGGATTGTTTGAATTAATTTTTAAAAGTGTAGCAAGATGGAGAGCAGAGGTGGTTTGGCAGATAAGGGTATAGACAAGAAAAAATCAAGGATCATGGACATATTATGTTGGATAAGCCGTCTGAGTGGGTGCAGTTATTAGTCACCATGATGAACAAGTTGAGGTGTAGAAAAAAAAGAGTAAGCAATTGTGCAATCTTCAGTGCATGAGGGAAATATCCAGGAGCTCAGTGTGAACACAATTAAACAGGAGAGGTAGAATGGCTGGATGGTAGGAGTTTTTGAGAATAAAGTTTTTGTTTACGTGGTTATTATTTAATAGGCTTGTATTGGGAACCTAGGAAGACAAAGCTATCACTTCTTTAAAGTATGACAAATATAAGAGAAGCATCAAGTCACTCCAGAAGGCTGTCAGTAGAGTGGATTCCACCAGGGAAAGCTGGGATTCAGCTAAAACCATGAGGTTAAGAGTTGGTTATGTAGCAGAGTTGGAGTCTGTTGTTTGTTTATCTGTTTGTTTACTATCTTAAGTAAACTTTCCACACAACGTAGTGACATTATTTTGGTAGAAGGAATGTCATAAGGAGTTGGGTCAGTGTTAAGATGTACAGATAGTGGGTGACCTTCTAGAAGAGGACAAAAGCTTGAGTTTGAGATAGTATGCAATTTTGTGAATAAACCGAAGAGAAAAATATACATATTTTTTACCCAGTCTGTCACGGGCTATGGGTCAGCTGAAATTAAAAGAAATTAAGAGAATTCACCTGCAGATCAGAAGGGATTTGGGGGGGGGGGGGGTCCTGTGGTTGTGGTTAGGGGCCAAATGTTCTATTATATTTGCTTCATAGATACTGATAATTATGTTCTTTGAAAGATGTGTGTTATTTAGAAGGACAGATGTCTGGAGCGCATTAAATAATGACACAGCACTGTACAATATCTAAAACTTTTGTGAAGACTGATTTAGATAATGTAGTTCTTTAAATTGAAAACACTAACAATCCTGAGCATGTCTAACCTACAAGGACCTTCCTCTGTCAAGGAACAGGGAAACGATATAAAGCAGCTTTCTCTTAGAATTTTTTTTTTATTTCAATGTATTATGTATTTTTTATTTCAATGTATTATGTATTTTATTTTATTATATTTTGTATATATAAAAACAAATATTTTTGGTTACCAGGATCACTTTTATTATGATGGAGTAATGGTTAAAAGTGTGCCTATCACCCAGGTAGTGTTCACTGTACCCATTAAGTAGGTTTTCGTTCACCCCCTTTTCCCCATGTGCCCTGGTTAATTTTTATTAAGTTTTACTTCCATCTATGCAAATCCTTGCTCATCAGTTAGGGCCAATTTAATAGCAAGTGCATGTGGTGTTTGTTTTTGTATTCTTTAGATACTGCACTTAGGATAATGGTCTCCAGTTCCAACCAAATTGCTGCAAAAAGCATTAAGTTATATTTATTCATGGCTTAGTAGTATTCCGTGATACACATATATCACACTTTGTTAACCTACTCATGAATTGATGAGCACTAGGGTTGATTCCACATCTTTGCAATTGTGAATTGCACTGCAGTAAACATTTGAGTTCAGGTGTCTTTTTGACAAAATTATTTATTTTCCTTCAGGTAAGACTCAGTAGTGGGATTGCTGGAACAAAGGTAGGTCTACTTTTAATCCTTTCAGGTATCTCCACATTGTTTTCCACAGAGGCTGTACCAATCTGCAGTTCCACCAACAGTGTCGAAGAGTTCTTTTCTCTTTGCATCCATGCCAGCATCTATTATTTTGAACTTTTTAATTAAGGCCATACTAACAGGGATAAGGGGATATTTCATTCTGGTTTTAATTTTCTTTCCTCCATCCCTCCCTCCCTCCCTCTCTCTCTTTCTTTTTTTGAGACAGAGTCTCACTTTATTACCCTCAGTAGAGTGCTGTGGCGTCACAGCTCATAGCAACCTCCAACTCCTAGGCTTAGGTGATTCTCTTGCCTTATCCTCTGGAGCAGGTGGGACTACAGGCGCCTGCCACAATGCTCGGCTATTTTTTGTTGTTGCTGTTGCAGTTTGGCCAGGCCCGGGCTCGAACCTGACACCCTCAGTATATGGGGCCGGTGCTCTACCCACTGAGCCACAGAGGCCATCCCTTCATTTGTTGTTTTTGATGATAAGTTAGGTTGAGCATATTTATTTTTGTATGGTTGCTGGGCATTTGTCTATCTTCATTTGACAAAGCTTCTTTTTATGTCTTTTGCCCACTTTTTGGTGAGGTTGGTTGATTTTTTCTTGCTGATTTGCTTGATTCCTTTATTTGTAGATTCTAGTTATTAGCCTTTTAATAGTTATATAGCTCTCATTCTGTAGGTCGTCTCTATGCTCTGTAGAAATTTATTTTTTACATTAAGCCAGAGATGGTTGCTGTAGTGTGTGTTGATACTTGAAATCCTTATTCTTTCTCATCTTGTTCCTACATCACAGGTACTAGAAAAGCCTGGGAACTGCATTTGGTCACTGCCCAACGTAGGTCCAATAAACACAGATTGGCTTCCACCAATCAGAGCATTTGAACACACAGCAGAAAAACAGTGTCATCTCTGGCAATGCCAGGCAGTCATGTGGCTTCAATAAATAAAAGGTTTTTCAGCCTTCATTTTCTTCAATAAAACACTCTACTCAGTACTGAAAGTAGATACAATAATTTTGTATGGCCTGTTCTAGTTCCAACTAGATAAGACACTAAAAGCAAGAACCAGTTGTTGTCTGTTGGTTGTCTGTTCAGAGATCCAATGTATAGTTGGTATGCAATAGAGGTTTGTTCAGTGAATGGACAGTAAGAATTATCTGTCTCTAGTTATTTAACATGGGGAAGCCTCTCAGACTATTTCTGAACAAGAAATTTGACCACATTGCTAAAGGAATGTTCGTATTTTAGCTGGACCTTTAATAGCATCACCCAAAGTATGCTTAAGCCAAAGAAAGAATGATACTTCAACAAATTTGAGTTTTTAGAAAATAAATAACTGATAATTATGTAAAATGCCAAACAACATTTATCTCCCTTTTAAGTCATGTTTTGTAATTTTGACTTCCTTCAAATAAACTGTAAAATGGGCTTTTAATAATAATAGTAATTACTATTATGTTACGTAATATTATAACATATTTAACAATATTTAATATGGGTTTCCATCAATAGGAGAATTGTGTAAATATTGATGACAAGAGAAAAGGAGCACTAGAAATAAGCATTATATTAAAAATATTCAATATTTGACCATTAAAACATCCCTACACGATTCTTGCATAGAGGGAAGTGCATATTAAATTGTGCTTTACACTCTATACCTTTTACACACTCTTCTGAATCTTAATAAAATGTATCTGACGAGGAGGTAACTTATATGATTAACAAAATTACCTTCAAAAGTCAAAGAAAGACATACCATATAATTCAGAAAAACATATTCATATTTCTCCAGAAGGCTTTTAGAAAATGAATATTTCAAATCCACAAAATTTCAAGGGTGGAAATTTGGTGGAGAAATCTCACCTCATACCATATTATCCAAGACAGCAATAAATATAGTGAAACCCAAATATGTAATGTTTTATATGTTGCTTTTACCTTAAAATAAAACAAAGAGATATATTTAAAGTGTTTCTCAATTCTAAGAATGCAATCAGAAGAGTATTAGATTAACAGGTAAACATACATACAAACACATATACAACACAAAAGACGGGTGGAGGAAAAAGGACCTACCAAAATATCAGAGACTTTTCAGGATAATGGCCTTTTTCCCAATTTGTGGCATTTCTTTCAGCTTAGATAACAAAAGTAACTTATTTTATTTTTCGTATTTTAAAAAAGCATGAAAAATTCTTATGTAAAAAAAAAAAAAATGTGCTCAGCGATGTAACTAGGTTAGCAAGAAAAACCTGAAATTTAATATTGAAAAATGGAAAGTAATACAGCATGAGCAAAAAGTTGTAAATATAAATGTTGTATTAGAAGTTTCATCCGTAATACAAGATATTTATTTGAAGCTAGATACATAAGATATGCTTTTCAAAACACAATGCAATAAAGAAATTCACGTGCAAGTAAATTGTAAGAAATTCTAGCATTGAAAAGTTTCCTGGAATCCCTGTGTTTGGTTCCTAGACAAATGTCTCTCTACAAACTACACTGGAAGATAACCCAGATAGACTCAATAAGAATACAGAAGTATTTTCATCTTGGATTAAATGTAATGAACTATGAAGGCAAGATGGGGAAAATAATGTGAACCTCATATCTTTGTAGCCTGTACAACAATAGTGAGAGGAGTTTTGCAAGAAAGAATGCTAAACATATACTGGTATCATGCCAACCTCAAATTGCTATATTCAGCTCAATAAAAAGTGACATAGAAAAGAGCATTCACAAGAATGAAAATATCCAGAAAGGATGTCAAAAAGCACTTTTTTAAAAAGAAGTAGCATAAAAATTACATGGAAATTCTACCTAAAGTAGCTTGTGAGACTAAATCAAATGCAGTTAGTCATAAGGGAAACAAACCAAACTAAGAGTAAGACTGAAAATAATGAACTACATAGCTATATGTCTTTCATTAGGTTTGCTTGTGGGCATAATATTTTCTTGAAAAGTAAAATGTAGCAATGACTAACATGAAGAGAATGCATTATTTCTCATATTTAATACCTAGAAAAGAGTAAGTTATTATCATTCTGAAATGATTCTTGAAAAATTTGTGGACAAAAATAAATACATATAATTTTTTTAACCAGTAGTTCTTTATTGTTAATCTAATTAAACTTCCAGATCTCTACCTATTCTCAGTCTATAAAGATTTTTTTTTTAACATTTTAAAATACTAATTCAACACCCTTTTGCATTTTAGATAATATCATAGCTATATTTCTAAAAGATTAGGGACAGATAGTGAAGACAGGCTATTTTACCATCCAGACCCCAGAAAGGTAACGTTTAGTAAGTAGAATCAGTGTTTAAACCTTATAGGGATATTTACCACTAATTACAAATCATTTGAAGTGTTATTAAATCAATAAAGCAAAGCAGGGAAGGCGGAACTGTGAAGAGACCCATTGTGACCAATAATGCACAAGCAAGTCAGAGCAGATGACAGCAAAGGTTCCTCCCTTCAGCTATAAGTAAGGTACAAACCACAGCTCAGGCTTCTGCAGCCTGGCCACCTTCAGGAAGAATTTCCCCTGGACAGGAAATACTAAGATAGTCTTTACCAAACTATATTCTGGAGAAAGTTATATTCACTCACCAGTATTTATATAAAATCTATTCTGGTGCTATGGACCTAACAGAGGCTCAATAAACATAATCTGACTTGAATTTAATGAGTATCAATGGTATTTATAACATTTTGAATTCAATTCAAACAGCATCTGTTTCCTAAACATAAAAATTAATTACACTAAAACATGTTCATAATAATAATGAGAAGCATGAAGAGGAAGGAGAAGAGGAGGTGCCAACATTTGGGAAGAGCTTATAAGGTAGTTGGATTTCGTAAAAGTGTCAGATCCAGATTATTGCATTTACCCTTAAGTATCCATGTCATTCTTTAAGAATCGAAGATGTAGGGAAGGAAATGGCCAAGAGCAGAAGAGAAGACTGTGATGGCTTATACCTGTCCACATAAGGACTAAATCCGTATACACCACGTACTTGGCATTGAATAAGGTAATAAAAATGCAAAACTGCATAGATGGTCTTTGCCCTTCTCACTTTCTAGTGAGGAGACCACAGAGCTCAGAAGTAAGCGAAAAGGCCATAAAAACAGAAATGAAGGGAAAATCACAGAAAGCTCAAGGAAAGCTGAAAATAGGGACCAAAAAAAATAGAATAAAAGTAGGTTTTCCTGACAGGAACGTTCATATTCCCAGTTTCCTAAGTGGAAATGTAACTCTGATGTAAGGGTTACCCTCATAAGAAATAAATCCAACATCTATCATACCAAATAGCCAACTGACCACAGATGATGGCTGTGTCAGTTCTAAAGTGTTTTATGTAAGTTTTACATAAGTAGAACACGCTTTAGAGAGTGAATCAGGTAACTCATTTATGAGGCAGGTAACTGTTCATTCCATGATGGTGACTTTTTTGATACCACTTTTTTATTATGTCTTTTGTACACAGACCATAAATACATTTATGCCTTTTTCAATGTGTTGATTATTTGTACAAATTGGAGTGCTTACATCATACTAATCAAGATAGCTTTCAACTCATTTACCCAATTATAGCATTAGGACATTTGTGTTCTACACATGATAGATCCAAATTGTACTTGCAATGGAAATTCCCAGTGATGTCTGGGACCAGTCACTCAAATTAACCTGGGTTAAGTTTCACATTTAAGTCCTATGAAGCAAAAAAAGACTTGAAAAGAAATACAAGTGAAAATGAAGGACAGTAGGAGCAGTTTCAACACAATGACTACCTCTCATAAAGTATAAAACAAAGATTAAGGAGTGAGGGGAGGAGTATTTCTCATTTAGGCATGGCAATGAATTACTATAACAGCTAAAGTGCTGTCTTGCCTCAACTAAGAAGATGGAAACCTTTGGCCCAGCAAAGTCCTAAGAGAAGACAGCAGAAATAGATGGATGCAGGGACATCTGTAAAGTGTCATATGGACGTGGTAATAGCCCACAGAAGGTTAAAACAATAGGAAAGCATCACCAGAGGCCAAATGATAGCAAACTGGACATCTTATTGAATTTATATCCGAACGCGTGGGAATTAATCTGCCCATGACTCCTCAGAATACCTAGTAAGCACTTTTTTTTTTTGTTTCTTTTTTTGCAAAACATTAAGAACATACAGAAGCTAGAAAATTTCAAGAACAAATTTAATTTATTACAGTGAATATGACTTCAATTGTAAACTTTGTTTAATAGAACTTATAAAAACTCAAGTTAAACAAGTAGAAAATAAATTTTAAAAAGAAATAAACCTAGTCTAATAATGTTACAGGGTTGGCACCATATTAATATGATGAAAAAAGCAAAGGTCTAGAATGTTATACTTTCAAAATTAAACTTGTCATGTATATTCCACTAATATTAGTATAAAGTGTAGCAAGATTCAAACTGTATGTCCTTGAGAAAAATCATACAAATCAGGGTATTCAGACCCAAACTAAGTTCACAATACTTAGCAACAATAGATAGACATTAGAAAATAACATGTAACTATTAACATTTTTCTTTACAAAGAAATCTGATAATAAAATTCATTTTTTATGTCTTAAAAATCAAATTCATTGAGGTATAATTTGTACAGAATTTAATGCGCCCATTTTAAGTGAACAGTTTGTCAAATACATATATCAAAGTAATCACTATCTCAAGATATAGAACATAATTTATTATCCTAAAATTTTCGCCTGTTCCCTTTTAGTCAATTTTCTTCATCTTCCTTTTCTCCTGGAAATGACTGATCTGATTTCTAACACTATAAATTCTAGTATTCTCTGTTTTAGATCTTCACACAAATAAAAACGTATCGTATATAATAAGTTTTCTCTGGCTTTTCTTGATAAGCATACATTTTTTGAGACTTATGCATATTCCTGAGTATAACAGTACTTTGGTTTTTGTATTTTTGTGCACTACATTTTATGAGTATACAATAATATGCTTATCCATTCTCCATCAAATTAATTAATTTTTTTGTTAAGTAAGCTTGAGCCGGGTTTTAACTTGTGACCCCAGTGGAGAGGGCTGGCGCTCTAACCAAGGACCTACAGGCGCCTAGCCCATCAAATTCATTTTGAAGCAGACTATTCCTTTATCTAAGCATCCCCTTTAAAATCTTTTAGTTTTGCAAATGTAAAACAAAAACCCAGTTACACTTTACAATGGAGAACTATATAAGTCACTATTACTTTAGATGCAGATATTTGATTTTGAAAACTATATACCTAGTATAATGCAAATTACCTTTTCTGTATGTGCATATGAGTATGTGTGTGTGGGCAAATTTAAGGAAGAATGATTAATTTATTTTGTATGAATGTAAATGGCACCATGCCTACACTGCTGTATATTCTGAAGATAAATGCTCTTGTGGATCTGTTAAGTTTGTCTTATTTTATTTTCAGAGTTGTTTGCAGGAGATGAGGATACAAGATGGAAAGGCTTCATAAAGGATTCGATGAGAACTGTCACCCAAGGTTGAAGAAGATTATTTAAAGCGGTGCAAATTAGACTTGTCCGTTAATGTACACACGGTCTTAATCGCCGCCTGGGAGCAGAAAGCAAAGACATATCTTGAGAAAGGAACCCCTTAACTGTCCCAAGAAATAGATGGTGCTATGCCCATCTTGACAGTCTCCAACAAGACTCCAATGACCCTAGCCTCCTGATATTTGCACGCTTTGTTATTCTCAACTGTGGTCTGTACTGTGTGACTCAGTACTAGTGAGGTCATAAAAGGCAGCATGGCATTTCTTTGAAAAGCTTGTTTTAACTCTCTCTTTCCTACCATGTCATGAGCAGCTCCAGGAGCCTACACATGGGGAGAAACTAAAGCTCACAAGTGGATCCTCCAGACTAGTTCAGGTGTAGATAACTGCAAATTTCCCATCCCTGCCCCTGACGCTTTCACTGAGACGTGTGAGAGATTCTGAGCCAGAAGCCTGCAGCTGGGCCACTCCTAGATTCCTGACCCCTGAAATTTCTGAGCTAATGAATGTTAGTTGATTAACATTAGAGTATTAGAGTAATTGGTTTTGCAGCAACAGAATATTTATAGAAGGCCAAACCTGGAACAAAACATGGAAATTCTGATGGTGAGCATTAGACCAAAGTGAAAAATAAACTTCTAATTCCACCAGAACTTCCCAGGAATTGTGTCTGCACTCCTCGGAAACATACATATGCCAACTAGGGAAAAGAGCGCAATGGAAGAGAGCCGTGAGCTAAGTCGGGAGATGCCCTGCAGTGCCCTGGGGTACCAGAGGCATCCTGTGGACGAAAAGGAGCCAAACACAGCAGCCACTTGTAATCAGTCCTCTAGTATATTCACCAACATTATGAACAAAATGTTACAAAATGCTGTTCAAAATAACAGGTTGGTTTCTCCCTATGTGAAGTTAAGAGGAAAAAAAAATTGCTTGGTGGTTGAGCAAAAGGGTAAAGGATAGAACAAATTCCCATTATTAAAAAGCCATCCTTATTTGAGTATTCTTGCAAACCTGTCTTCATTTTGTATTGATAAGCTGCTTAAACCTAGAACAATAGGAAATACCCATCAATACAGAAGGAATCAGAGGTTTTGAGGTTACCAAGTGGCTTCAAATATGTGTTCTTCTTGTAAATATGTCCATATTTCCTTAAAGCTACATCATGAATAATCCTGTTTCAATATATATGACACACTTCATTTTAATACAAAGAGGTTGGGAATACTCTAAGAATTTTGGAAGACAGACAACACTTTGGAACTTAAGCCAGAGAAATTTTAATGAACTGTGTTGAAATGAAGGGAAAATCTTGAAGCAAAATATGCATTTTGATGAAAAAACAATCTAGAACTATTTATAACCTTGACAAATGTCTTTTTTAATTCCTTAGGCAGAAAACAAGAAATCTACAATTCCAAAAATCTTTCCTCTACTCCCAAACGATGCTTTCTTTTTTTCATACAAACCTTTTTCTCTCTCATTGCCATTATAGCCCTATCCTTTGTTTTTAAAAATACATATCCAGTAAATAGCAAAATCAAGTAATTAAAACACTTTACTCCTAAAAAGAACATTAGACATACTTTTGTATTGTATTTCCACCTTTCCTACTCATTTTGAATCATTTATATATGTATTAGTTGTCATCTCCATATTATGAATTTATATTTCATTAAGTAGAATATGCATAAACAAGCAGATTGTATAATCTTCTTTACCTGCAATTATCAAAGGACACTTTTAAGAAAATGTTTCCTTTCTAGCTCCCTTAAAAATAAAGGAGAAATTACTGTGCACTCTCTCAAGTACAATTGAACTAGGCAATGTTTTCGCAGTCTTTAATAGAGACACAAAAAGTGCTTTTTATATTTTAATTTTCATTTAACTAAATTCATAAGGGCTTTATCTTTTTGAAATCAGAATCAATGATCAATATCAAACCATTCTAAATGCAAGCAAGGAGCTCAATATAGCAAAAATAAAGTGATGCTATTTATGCCTGAGTTTTCAGTTATGTTCTTCGTACTGCCAATTACCTTGAAAGGCAGATAAAGAAATGCCTTCAATAAATCTCTGCATTTCTCAAACAACCTGGTATGTTGTTGGAGTCTCCTGGCCGGCAGCCTAATGAGAATTAATGGCTTACAATCTTCAGAGACTGACTCACTTCGTCATTCAAACCATCCAGTGAATGTGAGACTGCTTTAGAGGTACAAGGTCACACCTTTGCCATGATTACTCTGTTTAATGTGGTATCACAAGACATCTACTAGTTCGAAGGTGTGTGGTTAAGGACAACTGAAGATAAAATATTTGGTGTCCTTGTGCTGACGTATGGATGCACATTTGAGCAGAATTTTGTCAGACTACCAAATTAAATGAAAAATACCACTTCATTATGAAATCATTTGCACTTTAAAGATTTGGAAATGATACGAATTTTACTTTCATGTTGTTGAGGGTGGGGAAACTCTCTTCAGGAGAGCTTGTTCCCCCCAAAAGCTCAATGACAGAATGACTTAATTATTCAAATAGCAACTATTTATAGGAGATAATTAGGCCATATGTTAACCCCAGAATTTAAAATAACCAATTTGCTTATATTGTGTGGTTCTTGTCTAACTCTACAGAGGTAGAGTTTTCAGAGTGAAAATGAGGCTTAGGTCAAATCAAAGCTTCCATTAACATATTATTGTCTCTAAAGAAATCCATAGGACTGTATTAATTATCTAGGCAGCTGATGTAAAGAATTTTTTTTTACTGTTAATTGCTAATTAAAGAAAATTAATGGTGAAAAGTAAATTAAAAATAAAAAGAGTGAACTATAAAAGATAATGAGGCAATTTACAACTAATTGAATAGCTTTACATGAATTTTCTCTCAAATAACCAATAATTACTTCCAAATAAGTTGGGAAAATCAGTGATAATTCAGTAAGCTTCATACTTCCAAATTTCTGCAAAGTGAAGCAAACTCATGCCCTTTAGAAAGACATGTTTCCATCTCCACTGGATCACCAAATAAGCTGACCTTCCATAGGCAAGTGCAATGTTTTGCTCTTTTTATGGCTTGTCCTACTACACAGCCACAGAATCACGGTGCAGTTCCTAAATGCAATTTGCTCATATTATTTAATATTGCTGGGAATTTTTTTATTTAACTGATTCATGAATGTTATTATATATTTTATAACATAATTAGAATTTTGTACACATGTCAGTGATCTGCATTACCTGTTTTCGAAAGCCCACCTTAAAGTGCATTTTAAAATAGTCTTTCCTGGCTCGGCGCCTATAGCTCAGTGGTTAGGGCGCCAGCCATGTAAACTGGGGCTAACAGGTTCGAACCCAGCCCAGGCCTGCCAAACAACAATGACAACTACAACAAAAAAATAACCAGGTGTTATGGCAGGCACCTATAGTTCCAGCTACTTGGTACTCTGAGGCAAGAGAATAGTTTGAGGTTGTCGTGAGCTGTGAATGCCATAGCACTCTACTGAGGGCCAAATAGTGAGATTCTGTCTCAAAAAAAAAAAAAAAAATCTTCCTCAAGATCTAGCTAGTTATTTTATTGGGAGAAGAAAGCTAATATGTCAGAATACTTTTTTCATCATAAATTTAAGATAAGTCTTTAAAAAAATTAAGAACACATGATATCTTATAATAAGAGAAAAATATACTGTATAAGTAATAGTTGGTATATATCAATTGAAGACTATATGATCTAAAAGAGAAAGAACCGGATATTGTCACTACTTTCACCCCCGAATCATGTGACTTGCAGTTTTCTTAAAATAATTAAAGCTGTTTTCCTACCATTTTTATTCTAATTCTGTATAGTCAAATACACACAAATACTCAAATATGCATATACTTGTGTTTATACCAAAATCTGCTTTCTAACTTAATCCTACAAAAGCACATTAAGGTAGATAACAGGATGTCTGTTGTATATATGAGAAAACAGAAGTTTTCTGACATTGTAAACATCTCAAGATCAAGAATTTAAGAAGTAGTGGAGCTTATTAAAGCCCAGGTTCCTTACCAATGTTACTTTTAAAACCTGTATTTAATTATGATAGACTTCTTAATTTGTAATCAAGATTGTCAGTCATTTATTTTGTTACAGAACTTATTTTGAACACATAAAAAAGTCAAAGTTGTTAAAATACAAAATATTTTTGTTTTAAATAACATATACCATATATACTCGAGTATAAGCCAAGTTTTTTCGGCACAAAATTTGTGCCAAAAAACCCGAACTCGGCACAAATTTTGTGCCGGAAAAAATTTGGCTTATACTCGAGTATATACGGTATGTTATACCTATAGATACACATGTGTTAATTAATTTATTCATTCACATTTACTGTGCTCCTATAATATACACACTAGATTATGTCTTAATGATCCAGCCATTACTAAGATATATTTTGTTCTAAAATAATCTTATGATCCTAAACAATGACAAACTTTTAAAAACAATGTAAAATATAATGAAACAAAGACTAAGGAGACATATTTAAATGCAGACTATTTTTTATGGGTTGAAATAACTTAATAATTAAAAATAACAATTATTTTTATAAGAGGAAGATTACTGGAAAGTCATCAAATTAAGTGTAATGGTAAACATGCTGAAGAGCTGATAGCATGTGAAAAATGAGAAGCCAGTAGTCAAAATGGAAGTAAAAGAAAAGGAACTTACTTTGTTGGGGATAATATGAGTTATCTATGTGAAAAATGGCTGAACTCTAAGGGACTAACCTTACAGTTGTTAAGCTCTTTGTATCTAATATTACAATAACATTTGGTTACAGTTACAAGTCTGAATAGCATGGGGAGCACGTGAAACCTGATTAGTAGTAAAGACTAAGTCTTAGTTAACATATGCAATTTTGCCAAGTAAATTACATCAAACACAAACATTTATAACTGTTTCTAAAAGTGTTGCTTTAAACAGACTCAAAACATTATGTAATATCATTCTATGATTGGTATTATGGAGTCATCTTTAAGTTACCCTACAGTCTTGCTTATATTTTTTGCTATGATCTACATAAATGAGACATCAAGGATTTGTAGGGAAAAAATGTTTCGTTATCATTAATATGGATAATCAGGACACAAAAGGGCTCCAAAAATTTTTCTCCCCCCAAATGTTACATGTATTATTTGGTACCAATAATGCCCCTTATAATTGTTTAGCATATGCAAATACACTTGTTAGTTTCTTTATGTCCCATAATAATTTAATGCTATATTTGACTATGTCTATACAAAATGAATAGATAACAAACTATGCTTTGAATAAATACACTCTGGTCTATTGAGGTTTCATTCGGCAAGTAAATCTGCTGAATTAATGTAATGATTCACTATATGACTCCAAAAAGAGAAACAGCATTTCATTAACCTTAAAATGTCAAATAAACAAAAACTTAGAAAATGCACTTGGACTTCATTTAATATCCATTTTAAAATAATGCATAACTTGGAACATTTTTAAGGAGTTAAAACAGCTCATTTAGATTGGAAAATATTTTTAATTAAAGCATTCTGCACTTCAACAGCAAGTTCTATAATTTAACTGAAATGGTAAGCAAAGATTTCATTAACTTCCACCAGAAGTCCTAGATGTAGGAATATCGGCTGTAATTAGAAAAATTAAAGCTACACTTCAGAATTAATTGAAATTATTAAAGTGTTTGCTCTTGCATTATTTACAGCTAGAAAGAACGCCGGCAAGAAGCAGTTTATACTTTCTAGTGAGTAATTCTATAGTTTATATTAAGAACATGACATAATTGGATATTGTGTGTTTTCAGGTAGACCTACTAGAAGCATTCATGGTATTTTGATTACCTGGACAATTTCATAAAAATCCTTCTCTGGGAAAGCATGAGGGCTAAGGCATTCCTGATGATTGGATGTGACGTAAGAAATAGGCATTTGCTGCCCTCATCAAAATAACCAGCAGGATTCACCAGAAACTGAAATAGTCTTATCAGAAAACTGTGCTATGTGGGTAGAATGACCAGAAACCCACATATTGAGGTTTAGTTTTCTAAGCTCGGACCAGTTTACAACACGTGAAAAGTCATGGATTATAATGACATAGGGTATGAATTCTATGTTTTATTAAGTCTTTCTTTCATTTCATCATAGATATTACTCCAAATGTGAAGTTATTATATTCAGTTGTACATTAAGTATTATGAATTTTGAATGTCCTACCTTAAAGTAAATGTGTCTTCAGAACACAGAGTTGACCTACTATTATAATCTAAAGTAAATAAAACTCTGCTCATGATTTCTGCTTTGGATAGAACAACACAGCAAAGGCACATTTAGCAGTGTGGAGGGAAAATGATTGTGAAGAAATAGAACCAACACTTTAGCAACCCTTTTTAAAATGTTACATATTTTTTAAGTGATTCTGTGCAGAAGATAAAGGTAATCATGGGCAAGGCCGCCAGTACACTTTTTAGTGCATGGAAGTCTGGACTATAGGTTAAATCACCTGGATTCTAATTTCACCTTTATTTAGGGGAAACTGGTTATAAGTATTTGGCATTCAACATCATGGAGCCTATTCTTCCTTATTAGTGAAATTAATGTTTGAAACACAGACACACACATTTATGTCTTATATTTTAGAGTACAGATAATGGAATAACTAAACTACCTATTCTATATTCAGAAAATAAAAGAGAACAGGACAGGACAGAAACCACCATCAATTTGTGATGAGATGGGGAGTAACCAGGTAAAACAGACAATATAAACTCCAGTATCTATTCTTTTGTTTAGTTTATTAATAACAGCATTTCTCACATTTTAGCTAAGTACACAATCTACTTAGCTATGGGACTACACCACATTTCCCATTGTCCCATGCAGCCAGGTATAACCATGTATCTAGAACCAATGAAATAGAAATGGAAATTTTATTGTGCAAAACATGGGATTCACCTAAGTCCATTTTCCTTGACTTCTATTTATGACTGAGAAGAATAATTATATTTTGCTTCAGATACTTGTTTGGGGGTCTCATGGTAATAGGAGCTTGCCTATAATCTAACATACTATCTTGAATGCTAAATGTTGAATTTATATTTATTTTTCCACTAATTTAATTTTTACAGTGTAAAACATGGGTGAACAAGTACCTTAAGCTTACTTGATTTATAATACCGTATATACTCGAGTATAAGCCGAGTTTTTTTGGCACAAAATTTGTGCCGAAAAACCTGAACTCGGCACAAATTTTGTGCCGAAAAAACTCGGCTTATACTCGAACATATGCGGTACTTAAGAATTCTAATGCATGACCCCAAAAGTGGGGAATGGGCTGTACAAGTCTATACTAATTATTTTATAGGCAAAATAAACAAGCGAACAGCTGCTTGCCAGAACAAATATAGAAACTTTTTTAAAAGTTTGATCATAAATATTTTACAAGTTTTCAAAATATTCCACGGTTCCTTTGGTTGTTAATTTACTTAATCAGAAAACTCAATTTCATGATTTTACAGAGTCTGAAATGATTAAAAATTACTCTATTACCATAAAAAGCCTTATTTTTCCCCCGTTAGTTCTGTGAAATTTTCACCAATAACCAAACAGCTTGATTCCCCCTTCTAATCAGAGGCTTTTACTCCTCTCCCCCAGTTATCTCAATCTTCCTACCAGATCAGACTCTACAATCATCACCCTAAATCACCAATTCAAACAAGCAAGTCACCCAATATATGAGCTGGTTAAATTCTAAGAATCTTTTTATAAATAGTATCAACTTTTTCATAGCTATCACATTATTTTTACTTTGTGACCTAAAGAAAGGGTTTATATAACATATGCAAAAGCTATTCAAAATACAGAGATGGAGCCCGTGACTGACGTTATCTTTATTACATATTCCTAAACTAAATAAAAACTGATTTAACTTCAAATGAATGATTTGTATGAATCATTATACAGGGTGTTCATAAAGTTCATGTGCAATTTTAAATTCCACATGAACTTCATGGACACACTATATAAACAAATTTCCTTTAAAAAATCATTTCTGTTTAATAGTTCCAGAAATAATTAGTTCAACCTATATAAATATCCAAAAGGAATTTTCTGGAAGTTCTTACTATCAAAGGTACAGTGGAAAAAAAAAAAAAAAAAAATAGTATCACATCTTCTCTCCCTTTTTGATTTGCAACGTTCTCTTCAAGATGGATAGCTTGTTATACAATATGTGCCACAGCCTAGAAAATACACCCAAATTCGTAAGATTGATGAGAGTAACTATGTACAGGCCATACCCAACAGATGTTACAGTAACATCTCCAGGAACAAATAACTGGAGCTCAGCCAACCTGTGAGCAAAGCATGTGTCTACCAGGTTCGGGACTGTCACCTAGAGGAGGCTGACCACTTCAAGGTTGGCAAGGGAAACACAGCATGAAATTGTGCTAGAGATGTCACTGGCTGCTTCTGAGAAACAACAGAAAACTGATCAATCTGTTGTGCAGAAATAATATAGTAGGTGGTTCATGTGGAAAACCACAAAAAGAAAGAGAGCCCTGAAAAGTTGGAAGCCACGGCATATATCCCATTGACTGGAAAAAATATTCCTACGTGATACTATGAAATCTGATTCAACTTCAGTATCAGAAGGACAAATACATATAAAATTATAAAACATGAGACAGCCTCTCCAACAGAGAAAATGCATTTATGAATCATTTTCATCATAAGCTAGCTAAATTATTCAATTTTAAACTTAAGATGTTTTTATGTCTTTACTATAAAATTCTATGGGAAGAAAAGCAAGAAATAAAGATGAAAAGGGAGGTGGAAATCTAGAAAATGAAAGTCCCTTTATGTCACACTGAGTTTTTTTTTTTTAACATTAACCTCCGTGCAATAAAGGAAACTAAATAATGTTTTAAGCATGATCAGATTTACATTTGAAAAATCCCCTTAGTAGCAGAGAAAAGAATAGAGTGAGTAAGGTAGAGACAGGAAGGCAGGAGGTAGCTATCAGCTACGATTTGGTTAAGACCCAAAATATAATTATGGCTCAAGGGAAGAATTTGATAAAAAATAAGTAAATAAATAAACAAATAAAGGCGGGACTGAGACCTTGATCAGTGGTAGCTATCATTTTTATGGTAGGACCATATTGAACTAAATGTGGATGCTCTTATTAATTTGATGGAATAATCTTGATTTCTAAAAAACTATACCCTCTTAAAGTTGTAAATTTTGCTTATTATACCTAACCTACTGGACCGATTACATCTATTTGCCTGTAGAGACCTAATCCATGGTATCCTGTATTTCATAAACTTTATGTTCAGGTCGTATTGTATAGAATATACATTTACTTACATCTTGAACTGTAGATTACCTTTGAAGAATGAACACCTGTTTAAAAAATATAGAAATCTTTAGACCTGAAGATTGCCTTCTTTCTTTGTAAATACAAAAACAATAAAATGATATGATTGCTGATGTGTTACATACTCCAAGCCTTCCTTGTGTTGTCTTTTTGCCTTCTGCTTTTCCTCCAAGCTTGTCACTGACAGAAGACCAAAACTTCAGCTCATAACAAGATTATCAGTTTAGCAGCAGTTCTAGGAATGTCTCCAGTGGACAAGTTTGCATCCATAAAGCTGCCCAGTCTGGCAAATTTTCCACTCCTTAATTCTCATTTACAACTGAAAATTCATTGAATTTTCTTTACAGTAATCAGAAGACCTTTGGGAAATAAGGAGCTGTCTCATAAGGGAAAAGATAATCCAATTACCCTGTTCACCAAGTGTTTGAATATCTTTCACACCTGAAAGGATGAGGTTTGATGTTCTTAAAATAGATGAGAAATACAACAACGTAACTTTCTTTTTTTGGTATCTATTTTATGTTCCCCTCATAATATAGGGAAAAACAATTTTTGCATGTGCTTTGCCATCTTGTGGTAATAATTAAAATCATAACTTGGCGAATGAATGCCTAAAACATAAGATGTGTTGATTTAATAAGTTGGGAAAGCACAAATTCAATAAGTTGGGAAAGCACAAAAGCTAATATTTTTTCTTTCCATTTTTAAGTCATGTGTCATTTCTGATAATCTTACATAACAGCCAACATACGTATTTTTCTGGTTCTCTGAAATTTAGGGCTCCAGATTTCCTTCATCATGCACAAAGAATTTCTCATGTATTACAAACCCAATGAATGTTAAATGGGGATTACTTTATTCAACTTTGTCCTTGATTACTATAGAGATAACAGTTCATCTTTTTTCATCATACAATCTAAAGATTAACCCATGTGTTATGTTGTAGTTTATATTCCCTCCATTTATTTTAAGGGTCAAGTAAGCAGCCATACTAGAATATAAGGACAGAGATCAACATATGGGACAAAAACAAATTCTTAAGTAGTTTGTTATTGCAGTTAAGTAAAATTAACAACAAAATCAATCCACGGTGATATGGTTGCATAAAAAAATAGGATGTATGGCAACAGGGTATCAATAATAAGTAGTTCATATAAAAACTTATAATTAAAAGACTCTTTCAAAACAAATCTTTGGTTTTCCTCTTCTTATTCATTTCTTCCTGTTTATGGTCCATGTCCTTATACATACATGTTTCATTCTGTATTAGTTAATTATGCAGGTCTCACTTCATTATCATGTGACACATCCATTAAAGTCCTCTGAATTCTAGTCACTGTCATAGGGGACCCTCTTGACTCTAAACTCTGCCCCATAGTGCATCATGAACTCACCTTCCCTGCCTTTTCATTTCTAATTCACCACAGAATCAGGCGAATTGTTTCAAAACTCTTGGTTGTACCTCCAAAACTTGTGACTCTTGGTCATCAGTCACAAGGCAACGCCAGGTGTTTAAGGAGCTGATGTAGCATAAAATCTGAGGTCAACACACCCGAGTGGTGGAAACCTTGAATTGCCTCCCCATGAAAAGGGACCAAGCTTAGAGGGCCCCACAGGGAAAGCGGAGAGTACCTGAGGCTCTCTTCCTGCAGGATCAGACATCTAAAAGGGAGAAAAGGAGTACATCCAGAAGCATTTGTACCACGCCTACCCCAACTTCAGCAGGAGACACCTGAAGTTAGTTTGTCTTGATGTGATTGGTCCCCTGCTTCTTTGTTCTCCTGTGCAGCACTTTTAGAATGTCTGACCTCTTGCATTCACATTCGTGATCATATACGTAGGATGCCTCATGGGTACTTCATTTGAAAAGAAATGCATTGTAAAAGCAGAGCCAGAATCCTGTGCTTTTTCCAATTGCATAGATATATACTATCTTTGCAACTAGGGCTTTCCTCTTAAGTACTAACGCTATACATCTTAGAAAACGTGCTATAAACCTTGGGCAAGTTACTTAACCTCTATGCACTTTGGTTTCCTTGTTTATAAATTACAGATAATGATTACACCATCTTCAGAGGGCTGATGTGGATATAAGTAAGTTGAATGCATGGAGAGTGACTGAAAGATAGCAAGGCAATAATAAATGTTACTATTAATATCACCTTCTGTCTAAAGATTTCTCCAGAGCTCATGATAAGATATTATAGAACAAAACATTTCAAGAACCTAAAAAAGAAAATAAGGCCCTAAGTGACTTTGAAGCCAACTCTGATTTAGAAAACTTAAAAAAAAGTTTTAATTGCTTCCTTCTCTGAATGCCAGTTTTAGAAGTGATGGATTATTTATGAAATGTGATTATTATTTTGATGACACGATGAAATGTAAGGAAACTACAGAATATAAATGATAGTATAATCTATTTAAAAAATCTTAATAACGTATCCTTTCATGTTTTCATAAAGCCAACAAAGTCATCCCTACATCCCAATGAGCCCGTAACACCAGATCCTCACAAAGTTCAAATAAACCAGGCAGAAAAGGGAGACTTCACAGTAGAAACAGAAATAAGGAGAGAAGGCACTGTGGAATAAAGGCGAAAAGAAGTCTTCCCTGGAAAGGACCATAGGATCTCTTCTGGTCTAGCCTCCTAAGCTCATTCCTCTCCAGGGTCAGCTGACATAAAATTTCACCCAAAGTATTTTTGGATATTGCCTAAAATTCTTCTCTCTGAATATGGCTATCTTTATGTATATTTACTCTACAAGTAGAATAGCTCTTAACGTAAACTGACATAATATACTGAGAAGCCAGGAAGCATCAGGGGTGTCTTAGCAAATATGTTATTTGCATTACTAAATCCTAGCATGTTTCCAACATGGAAAGAGTATCTGGGAAAATAGCAAGATTTCAAGCTCCTAAAAAAATAAAGATAAAAGAATACATTCCTCAGGGGAAGACAAATGGGAGAATCAAGTGCTAAATTCAATGCTGTGAACACATAATTCTACCCCAAGAAAGCCTTGCTGTTTTCAACCACAGTGTGGTATAAATGAGGAGGCTAAGCCATTCTTGCAGGGCAAACCATGTTTCCTAGGTGAAAACAAACACACATATGCCGTAGAATAAACACAAGTATTCAGAGGAGCAGCCACTGGCTATCTTTACGCACCAAAACTATAAGCCATGGTCCATTGAAATGGGGACCACAAAGAAATATCAATTGAGGACTACCGTAACTGAGCATACTGTACAACACAATAGAAAATTACAAATTATGGGAAAATATTTTCTGTCTTTGTGATGCACATACTGTAGCTTTAAAATTTAGAAATATACAAGTTTTTTTGTTTGTTTGTTTGTTTGTTTTTTTCTTTAGAGGGTGAAACAATACATCATCCTGGTCATCTTGATATTTTTCAAAAGTTACTATTAGCACTTGATGGGTTATAGCACCAGGACATCTTTGGTAAAAAAAGGTTTTTAGGGGGAATAAAAAGTGAAACTCTTTAAAATTAAGTCAGAAATGTTTCCATGATTTCTTCAAAAGGAAATCAAGATGTAAGATTAGATAATTTATAAACTTCAGAGATATTTAACAAACTCAGTACATTTCTAAAAATTTAAATTGTACTTTCTCCTTCCATTTTGGTTGTCTGATCCAAAGTACACATGATAAGGTCTCTCAGAGAAATACATCATATCAAAATGTACAGGCAGAATATCCTTATTTTTCTCTGTTGTCTTTCCTGACAAAAGCACTTCAGCTATTATGTTTTGGTTACAGCTCAAAACAACAGCATGAGTCTTGACTGTAACTTGTATTTTATACCCTGTGAATTTGGAAACATAATGGATTGGTGCATAGATTATAAACTGCTAGAGTAGTCTGGAGTTGTTTTGTGTTCTCTAAATTGTGTTGATATGAAGATAATATAGTTTGTTCCTATGAGATTTGATATGTTTTTAAACCTTTGGAGAATGGGACATGCATGAAGGATTGATGCTATAGTAAGGAGATGATAAAGGCTGCCAACAAACTCTGGTGGAATTTGGCATATCCCGCAATGACTAAATAAGCAACATAGCTTCCACCTCGCTTCTATAAGAAATACCTGTAACTCAGGATGACAGAAAATGAGATGGACAAAAAGGTAAAAGTAGGTATGTACCTAGAAAGTTTGCTTCAACATAAAGGGGGAGATGCTTTAGGGAGATTTCATTTTTCTCTATGGAATAAAAAATTCCATGATAATGTTGATACATCTCATAACACGATAAAATAGTCACAATCACAATTTAGCCAGTTTTATGTTGCTGGCATGTGAGTGCTTTAGTGAACACTCTTTAACACATCGAAGACTCAATAAATATTTAGGAACTGCATTCAACTGTATGAGTTAGGAGGACATGTGATGCATATTGTATTATCCTGCCTTGACAAGATGTGATAGTTGTAAAATAAGAGAGGATGTAACTTCTAGGATAAGTGCACAGTGTGGTTATAATACCTGAGTTAATTTTTTCTCCTTGATTTCTGTAGCAAAGTAAACTAGGAATTAACACAGGTCATAAAGTGATTAATTGTTAGTTTCAATGTTTCCAAATGGATGTGTGGCTACAACAGCCAAAACTGGAAATATGGCACAATGAAGGTGTGAGCCAGATTTCCCAGATTTCAGTCACTCTCCATACATTTGATGATCACTGCCCTAAGGTGAAAAAGACTTATCTCTAATTTTGATAACCACTGGTGGGAAGAATAACAAATGAAAGAATATATTGTCTCTAGGGTGAGATTAACAAGTTTCTCCTCACTCCATTATTTCCCCTCTTCACCTTTTACCTGAGCAGAATTTCTAACTTTGATTATAAAGGTTACAGGTTACTATACTGAGATAGCTCAGAGATGATAGCTTACATGAGTATTCTTTTTTCTACTTCCTAAATAAAAGACTGGGTAAGTGGTGCAGACCAACTCAGCTTTAGAAATAAGAAGCACTCCATTGCTCTTGCTTATTTTTTTTTCTAGTTCCACACTCCAAATTAACCTTTTCTGGAATTGGAGATGGAATATACGATTTAGGTTATTTTTTTTGTGGTGGAAGAACACTGTGCTCTAATCCTTTATCCTAAGCTACCCCAGACCATTCTAACCACACAAGGTAATATAATAGAATGAATACTATGATACAAATCTCATGATACATATGTTTAGTAGTAAAAAATATAGCATACACCAACAATGCTTGGCTGGCTTTTTTCTGTTATATAGTTGCTAAAGGGGGTCCCTTTTATAATATATAAACTATAATACATAATACATATAATACATACATATATATACATTATAAACATACAATACATAAATATAAACTATATTTGAGATACACGTATTATATCTTTGGATAGTTTTTTAAAAACTATAATTCACACTACCTCTAATTACAAAGAATGCATTAATAGACTTGTGTACCTGATTACATAAATACTTGTAATTTAAAAGAGAATTATTTCAAAAGTTCACTTATTCTATGCTTAATTATAACACTTAACAACAAAAGTGTTTACTTACAGAGTAAATCATATGGTGTCATGAATGCAATGAATTGTAGAAGACATTCCAGTTGAA
Organism: Loris lydekkerianus; assembly: GCA_963574355.1. Taxonomy (NCBI): domain Eukaryota; kingdom Metazoa; phylum Chordata; class Mammalia; order Primates; family Lorisidae; genus Loris; species Loris lydekkerianus. The sequence continues at coordinate 38,061 of CAUYPK010137735.1, forward strand.
ATTAAGTATATTTAATTTAAGCCATTTTTAATTCAAAATTAAATTAAATGTCTATATTCAAATATAAATTAGTTCACTTTCTTTTTCAGCATTTTAGTAAATTTATATTACTATGCAAAGGTAAAATCTTTTCACCTTATCATTATTTCAACTTTAAAAAATTCAATTATTAAATATATGGTATTCAGAAAATATATGGACTCAATATAAGAGTCAAGGAGTTGGTAAAGGGTGTATTGGTGAATTCTTATTGGATTTAAGAAGTAATCACAGAGCAAATTTGGTAGATCATACAGTAATCTAAGTCCTTCCTGTTTGACTATTCAATTATTGTGCATATATACTCCTAAACTTTCTAAGCACACCATTTTCACTAACTTCCATTTTGAACAGGTTTATTTAAACACACTTACATATATGCACCCATGCAAACACACAAAATGAAAAGCAAATAGTGTTTCTGAAATTAATTAATTATATCAGCTATACTACCAATCAAGTTAAAAAATAAAATATAGCACGATTTCTCACGCTCCAATGATTTGAAATATACCTTTTATAGAGATATAGGTCTACTTTCTACAATCCAAATATTTATATTAAAGAAAGAAGAGGATTGGACATACTAATTTTGTTAGAGAGGGGGAAGTTTCCAATGTCATTACCACATGTATTCTGTCAATGAATAAATTCTTTGTTTTCTTTAATAAAAGCAACCATATATAGTTAACATTGCACATATTCATTCACTGTGCCCATTCTTCATGATTAGAAATGTTATTCCAAATTTTTTAGAGAAAATATATTGTATCTTACATGATCTATGTAATTATCTTATTGATAATATACTAACAGGTATATAAGTTGTCTAAGCATTTACTTGCAATATAGCCTCATAGATGCTACTAATTGAGATGTGAAACCTCTCTGTGAAATTGGGAAATTCAGTTGAACTTTAAATCTTTTCAATTTGAAGTCTTCAATTTCCTCTTTAAAATGGAAGGGCTCATATAAGTTTTTCAATGGTACTTTCTAGCTCTGACAGTCTATAACATGTATGTAAGAAAAAATATAAACGTATTTATTCATTTTTAACTAAATGTGATATAACAACATAAACATTTTTAATTAAGACAGCAAAAAAGGGAAGCCCAAAAAACATCAGGCCCTCACTTTTATTTTTATTTTCTCTTGCCTTTCTGATGTTGACTAGAGCATTAACACTTATCCATATAAAGTCTCAGTAACAGGAGTAAGGGGTAGTTTAAAGGAACTTTAGGTTATATCCTTCCAAATTCTCCAATATTTCTTTGGAGTATCTCCTCCTCCTCCAAAGATACTCCAAAGAAATATTCAGTCCACACAATAAATGTCCATGTAGTGCTAGCTAACATGGCTTCAGGACAATATTCTTTGCCTTCTTGCAAACAAGATAGCTGTGTCTAATTCCTACATGGCTCCCCCAACTGCCGCAGTATATTTTGGTGATTTGCTAAGTGCTACTATCAGTTATATTAGTAACATAACTTTGTGCACAAGATTTTGAATTGGAAGGAGCTCACATTGCTAGGCCAATGTCTTTACTTCTTGACAGTGGAAAAAAGCCAGGAAGTCCAGGGTACCTCACTAGGGTCACACCATCAATTGTAAGGATGAGAGGGAATTCAAAACCCTTGTCTCCACAATCACATTAAGTGCTGATCTAGTGGGTAATGTTCATTTTTGATTCTTTGTTCATTTTCTTCACTCAGTACATTTTAAGAGTTTGAAAACTTTGTGGCAAGTACAGTTAATTTCTATATTGTTCTATTGTACCAATGGAAATTTATTTATTTTTTACCACTATCAAATTCCTTTTGAAAACCCTAATAAGAATCTAAAGAACTGATGATAATCGTAAAGAAATTGCACTTAAATATAAGAAAATGAATAAATTCAAATGGCATTCAACTGGGTACAATAATCCTGCTCATCTAATTTTCACTTTTTAAAATTAGCATTATTGAATATTTATGATATCATTTGCATTGGTAATGTTTATTAAACTCAGGATAGGTGTAAGTCCATAAAGAGATTACCGAAATTAAAATATTTTCACAAAACTACAGAGGAATCCTTAAATAAAGTTATCTGTTAGAGGAGGCAGCTAAAAATAATTGATAGACATATTTACAGATATATTTATGCAATTTTGAAAAGCACGTTTTTCAGAAATTTCTAAAAAAATGACATTAAGTAGGTAAATTTCCAAGATGTAGCATACGCTTCTGGTCACCTGTTCTCAAATTACCATATAAAACCTGTCCATATACCACTTGCTATTATAATCCAGTTTTAGAAATGTAGTGATATTAAAAGTTATACTAATGATACTTCTACAACAGTAAGATAATTTACACCAGTAGCAACCACAATTGTCGTATGCCCTCTACTAGCTATTCCTATGATTTTAAGATAGTATTCTGTTAATTCTTGGATGTAACTAGCAATATTTTAGGTTTTCACTTAAATTATTAAAGAAAAATTTTCACTTGCATAACTCTGTATCTGCATACTTTTGCTTTCCTGCATCCTACTAGTAAAACACAGAAAATATATAACATTTTGTACCAGACAAAACAAAATCATTTTTATAAATAATTCGATCTTTAGGAATTTCACATCGAATTAATATAATTTTACTTTCTGAATTAAGTGTTTCAAGTAAATAATAATCATATCCAGATTTCCATAAAATACAAAGCCATGTGGTCCACAAAATCATCTTTATGTTGCTATAGTGGCAGACACAGACTTATAAATTAGAAGTTAATATTAAAGGAAAAGAAAGTATATTTGCTTTCACCAACTGCAAGTGTAAGCAAATGCAGGTATATAGCACTTTATTAGTAAGAACTCCTTTGGTAAGCACATGTTAGAGGAATTAATCATTCATTCCCTGCAGACTGCTTATGTATTTCATCGGGCCATTATCTGATCTGAATAACAAGAACAATTGCATAATAAAACACATAACTGCTGACACTAGCAACTTTCTTCTTTCAACTTTAAGTTGCAACTACCTTTGTATACCACACAAAGCTGGTGGCAAAAAAGCTAACAATTTTAATCTCCCCACCCAGCTTTGATAATTTTCTCTGTTATTAACAGTGATAAAATATATGTGCAAGCTTTACTAGAAACAGCTTTAATTCAGGCTGTTTCCTCAGCACTATGACATAATTATTACAGAGGCAGAATGTATGTCAGGTTAGTTTTAATGTCAATTATAAATCTTTGCTTTCAGAAATTCGACAAGGATGAACAATTCTGTCATGTCTTCTCTATGGTGGAAAACATGTCCTATAGTATATATGTAATAATGTGTTTGAACCACTCTTAAACTTGACTACTTAGGTGCAATCTTCCCTTTTATTTTTCAATATATATATATTTTTTCAAATAGCAGAAATCCTCTCAGCTATCTGAGGTCACAAATGAGTAGAGGTCATATGCTATAATTCAGATCTGATCAACCAATTGCTTCCATTTAAATTATTTAAATTCATTTTTAAACCAGTAACAGAAATGACAGCTTCAAGCAGTGATACCCGTAAGAAAATCCATTTGGAGAGGAAAGAAAGTAATAGTCAAGAAACAATGACTTGTCTTTCCCAAATGATTTTCACATATGGTAACTTCAGGTCAACAGATTGATCAACTGTCCTATTGTCCTACACATCATCCTGAAAACTTATGTCCCAAGATATTCGGAGCTTTCAACACTGAATAATCAAAATAACTCTAAAAGATCTTCACCTTTTTTTAACCATTGTTAACCAATGTACCTTAGTTTACTATTATAATTTTTAAAAACAATGCGCACTGAATACAACTCCTTTTTTATACTTACTTGATGAAATGTAAGGGTGAAAATCTTCTCACTTAACCATTATCAACAATGGAAATACAAGAAAACCCTTAAGTATCATTTTATAATTAGCTGCTTTATTAAAAGAAATTATCTATGGGATAAGTAGTTTAATTTTCAATCTGAGTTTAACTTGTCTGTGGTTTTTATTTTCAGAAAATTGTGTTTTATACTTAAACAGAAAATTGAAAGAGATAAACTTTTTCTAATCACTCTGGTGCTCTAGTCAGTATAAGTGTTACCGTGTCAAAGAACTTTGAATTTGTTGAAAATCAGTTCTGTTCTACCTACATTGCAATTCCTACTGTACCTACTGTATAAGTAGCAATGCAAGAAGAATTAGATTCAGAATCCATTTGGCAGTGATAAAGAAAAAAATGCTGAAATGATATTGATTCTCTTACTCTTCTGCAAAACAAACTGACTCAACTATATTTTTCCTGACATAACACAAAGGCTTTATTTAGATATTACAAAATATTGGCAAATGAGAGACTATATATCCTTTTAAAAGATATTATTAACCCTTTCCTAGAAAGAAGAGTGTTCTACTTGTTTTTACAGAAATGCTGCAGCTAGCGACATGGTGATGTTAGCCCCAAGAGGAATACTGCCTACAAAAGTTTTGATGCAGAGATATTCTGCCTTAGGAGACACCTTAAACCTGTCACTGGCTGCTGAGTCCCTGTCACAGTTTATAACCTGCTGTGTCAAAGTCACAGTCTCAGCTCCTGCCCTCTCTCTAAAGCATTTTTCACGTTCTCTCTCCAAATTAAGTTCATCCAAATTCTCCAACTATGCTAGTTCCAGAAATTTTCCTCCACGTATTACCTATTTAAGGTCATAAAGAAATCACAACAAGATTTTCATCTGGTCTTCCAAACCATCTTCATTAACTTTCCCTTGACCCATTTTTTCTTTTCTTTTTATTTTTGGCTAGTGCTTTTCAGAACTAAAGATAAAACAACCAAATCAGAAACAACCAAATCAGAGTAAGATGTGAGTTTCGGTGGATTAGGGTTTAAGTTAAAGGTGACAGGAGAACTGAGCCAATAGAATTAGAACATTCAAGCTTTTTTTCTAGGTAAGTGTCCTCAAATCTTACCAACCAACGTTTCACAAACCAGGCTTCCAACAGCCCACAGCCCTTGAACAATAAGCGTTTAAAAAGCAGATTTACCAGAAAGGCTACCCATATAGAAGTTCTTAAGTGCTCTTCCTAAAAAAAAAAAAAATAATAATAAAATAAAATAAATGATAATAATAATAGATAAATAAATAAATAAATAAATACAAATTGCTTAGCAAAACACTTCTGAAATCGGAACGACTGAAGTTATATAAGTTCTTCCCCGGTGAAACGAACCCACCGTCCACGCCTTCGGGGAAGGAGCCCGCAGCACACGCCTCACTTAGAGACAGACCCAGAGAAGCACAGTTTACTTACTAAAGCAGCTGCTCCAGTCCGCCTCGGAAACCCTGAGGAGTCTTCGCTTTCCTCTCCTACCAGTCAAATAAAGAACTGTCTTTCTATTCCACACAGGCCCGGAATAAACTGCAAAAAGGGAAGGCACATGCCCAGCCGCCAGCAGGTTCGGCTCCGGTGGGGCGCCTCAGGTGCCGATTGTTTCCAAAGTGGGATCTTCTTTTCTGAAGGGAGGGGGCAAAGCAAGAAGGAGAAAGGGCGCTCTGAGAGCCTTCTTGGGTCCTGCAAATTATTCTGAAGGCAAAGTCCCCGCACGCTCCCCGCCGAGGCTGCCTGTCAGCGGCGCGAGGGGAGGAGGCTGAGGAGGAGGAGGCGGGAAGGAGCGGGAGGCTCCGCCGGGAGGAGGGACGCGGGCGGGGGAGGCCGGCGAGCGGCTCCCGGGAGCGGCCGCCGCGACGGCGAGGGGGCGGCGGGGCTCGGCCGGGCGAGGCGCTGCCTGAGCGCTCGGGCCGCCGGGTGCGGGCGCGGGCGCGGGCGCGGGCGCGGCTGGGCGGGCGCGGGAGGGCGGCGAGCGTCTCCCGGCGGCTCCGCGCTCGCTGCGCTCCGGCTCGCGCTGCCTCTTCCTCTTGCGCTCTCGCTCGACCGGCTCACACCCCACGTCTCCAGCAGCGGCCGCCCGGCCGCACACACTCACCTGCATTTCCTTAACGAGCCACTTGATGGCTGCCAGCGGCGCGGAGCCGGGGCGGGGAGGACGCGGCGCGGCTGCTCCGAGCGCCCGCCTGGGAGGCGGCGGCGGCGGCGGCGGCCGGGCGAGCGCGCAGGCTGGGCGGGAGGAGGGGAGGTCCGGCGGCCGCCGGCCAGGAGCGGCCCCGACGGGGACCGGGCGAGCCCGCAAGCCCGGGGCCTTGCCTGGGCTCCAGGGCTCCGTGTTACAGCGGCCCGCGCGGGGACAGGAGGACGTGTCGGGCACAGGCTGCTCCCGGTCACTAACGCCACAGAGGACCGGCCCAGGTGCGGAGCCCGGCGGGGCTGCTTCAGGTGTTCGCGTGCCTCCGTTATCTTAGGGTTTTCTCCGGAGGGAGGCTGGCGGTCAGGGTTGGGGTGGAGGTTTTAACAGGTCAGAGAGACGGTTAATGTGCAGTGGACTCGATGCTTAGGAAGAGCCGACTTTGGCGGGCCCGGGGCAAGGCAGCTGAGGGTGCTGGCCGCAGGGCAGGGCAGCGGACTCCTCGCGGATACTGGAGGGAGTTTCCAGTGGCCTGACCGGGCTGGGCCGTGCCCTGTTAGTAGTTGAGAAGGAAAGACCTTTAAAAGAGTTGCTGGGAAAAGCTTCACTAAGACCAAAGGACGCGAGCAGCGATGGGGGGCAGGTTCTTCCCCACCTCCTCGGTACCCCAACATAGAGTGGTCAGTGCATTGCAGGGGGGCACCACAGGCTAGGGAGGGAGGGCAGCGGACTGCAGACCACCGGGCGAAGCTTGCTATGGGGCGGGGGTCTGGCGTCGCGAAGGTGGGCAGGACGAGAGAAATCTAGCAGCAAGCTCTTTGTCACCTCGCCGTCATTTCTGTCTCATTAGAGCACGCAGCTATAGGCAACAAATGCTTTGTCTCGCTGCGTTGCTGCTTAAAAGAAAACGCCGTAATAGTTACCGTGTTTGAAATAATGCAATGGAAAGCAATTCAGGTACCATTTGGTCAAAGGTTCGCTAAGCACTGTAACAAAAACAACCGCACAAATTGTGCCAACTACTTTACTGTGTGTTACAAACGTGTCGCTTTCTCACCCCCCAAAATAAAACTTAATTAATATAGGTGGCGTTTTCCCAAGGGTCCCTTCACCTATCTTCCTTTCATTCTCGCCGCCTACCTTGCTATGTCCCTTTGCCTTTCAGAAGTGACCTGTTTCTGAACCCGTCCCCTGCCAGGTTCTCTGCTTAGCCTCCCTTCAGCCACTGAGCTCACCCTTCTAAGAAGGTGCCCCTGCACGCGTGGTCGGTATCCCTGAACGCTGTTCTTGGAAATGGTAAGATAAAAACAAAAAAGACTTGTACCGTGCGTGCGAGTGTGCATGTCTTTGTAATTATGGAAAGCACTTGCCTCTCCTAGGGTGTTGTCTGCCAAAAATGATGACGACTGATTCCATCTCCCTCCTTCTTCCTCTCTGCACAAATACACACTGCTCTCTCGTCTCAGTTCCTTCCTGTCAGTGTTCAATAATGGTTTTACATGAACTTTCTGTTAAGCCTTTTACTACCAAGAGAGAGTTGAGCGGATTGGTAGGAGGGATGCTGGGTTCAATGCTGCTGCTGTGTTTCCCGTCATCACTCACTCATTACATACACTACTTGCTTGATGCCAAGTGGCAGCAGAAATGATTTCCTCCCTTGCTAGTCATAAGAGTATATTTGTCCTACCCCGGAAACACATAAAATTAATAATAAAAGAATAATGCATTTTGCAACCGTGAGAAGAGCAGATGAATGCTGCTGTGGTGGTGTTAGTCCCCTTTTCTGTTGCTCTTGTTACAAAAACGTTGTGACCACTTCTCCCTTTCTGCTTCTGGTGCGTTAAGCAAAACATTTGGCCCATTTACTGTGTTCTCTTTTCCATCTTTCCCTTGACAATAGTTTGTGTATTTTAAATAAAGATTTCATTCTGCCAACCCGCAGGAAGCTTTTAACAAGATACAGCTGAGCGTGTCGATACCTTGTATCTTTTTACTGCTATATGGGGGTGTGCAGCCACGTGAAACTCATTTCTGCTGCAGCACAAGGCTGGCATCTCACAGACAGGGTGCTCCCTGGGGCTAACTTACTCTTGTCTCTACACACTAGCTTTTGGTGTTCTCTAGAAGAACACAGGATGTCTTACACAGTGGAAGACTAAGTATTAGACTCAACCTTCTTCCTGCTACACCACTCCTCTTCACTTAATAACACAAGTGTTAATGGTGATTAGATTATTCTAGAGATTTTTATTATTGAATATTATTTTGATGATTGAATTGAGGTATCTTTCTTGAAGGTGGCTGCACCAAGACCAATGAATTAAAGAGAATTTCATTTAACTCCATCTGGACCTCCTGTGATATTATGGTTTATTTCTCCTTCAAAGAAATGTCTTCTTTAAGACATAATTGTATATATTTACTTTTAAAAATCCATCATTTCTTTAAAGTGCTTCTTGTCAGTGGACCATGTGTTAAACACAATCAAAACCAGTTTGAAATAAAAATAAACACAAAGGGAAAGTGAGATAGGGCAAGGAAGCATAGCCCTGATTTTCAGTCTATTTTGAAGTTTTTTATTTTGCCACATTTTTTCTTTACTAAAATGCCATTCATATTTATTATATTTAGGCTTATAATTAATGTGAACAGCCTGCTGTAAGTAGCAGAAACCGCTAAAGTTTTTATTTTTATTTTAGATTTTTCAGGAAAATAGTAATTTCTCTTTTGACTCGGTTTTTAAATTAGGATTAATGGTGCATAAATAGCATCTCCACAGCAATAATTTTCTGTTCTGTTATGTTCTTTAAATATTTTAATAGCATCATGAGGAAACTTCCTAATTGTTTAGCACTCCATATTGTATAATTGAAAGTAAGAGAGAAAAAAAGCATAACAGAAGAAGGATAAGAAGATAGGAGTAAGAAGGAAGCCAGGAAGATAATAATGGGAAGGAGACAATGGAGGAGGCATTCCATGTCCACTCATGGTAGGCTGGATCTGTAAATAGTAACCTGTCACACTTTGGCATCTTGCTTGTTTTGGGTTTTGCTTCAGTCTGTAATAATGGTGTGCACTCAATTTATTCTCCCTTTCCTCCACCTTTCCTTCTAAAGTTATGCCAATTGGCCAAAACTACAAATAGAAACAATCTTACATTGAGAATAAGTTGGGAAATCATTCACTTAATGGGCTAAATGTCTCCTACTTGCTTCACATGGGACAAAGATTATCTCACAATCATCTAGGTTTCAAAATTTATATGGTCACAGTTAATTACATGGGTGTAATTTACCAAATTTCTTATAGATAACTATAGCTCTCTACCAAGAAAGCTGCTCGGGCACCTTTATAACACAATGGAAAAATGACAATATAATCTCTAAGCCATCTTCATAAATAGGGTCACATTTGAGATGATTGTGAGTTCAAGGTGTAGATGTTATTCCGCTGAAGTCATCAGGTGGCTAATGCTAAACTGTACAAAATCAAATGGTTTTGCAAATATGGATTCGGGTATGTATGCATTTATTTTCTCATTTGTCATGTTAGTTGTTTTCCATCCCCGTCTCCTATTCCTAACCCCAGACACCTTGTTACCCCTCTCTATCTCCTAGGTTTTAACCTTTGAGTGCTCTACCAAATTGGTTTCCCTTGTTCCCTGGTTTCTGTTTGGATTTTGTCAATGAGAGACACAGGAAGAGGGAAAAAGGAGAGAAAGGTGGGGCCATTCTTGTCCCATATGCTGTGCGACTTCTTCCTGAAAGTGGCTTCACAGTCCTTTCTTGCCACTACTTATCCACAGCTCCAGCTCATATTTGCCTTCAATAACTACATCCTACCTCTTGCTCCCTCAGCTTTCCACAAAGGCTGGAAACTAGGATACTCAGTTTCCCTCATCAGTTCCCTTATCCCAGCTGCTCTTCTGAAAAGAATCCCATATCTAAATTTTCTTTAAAATGATTCTTAATGGTGGCTTCTGTTTCCTCCAGGTACCCCAAAGGATACGTTTGTGTTATTTAAATCCAAAGTGTGTGTTCAGAGTTAAAAATAAATATTTCATTCAATTTTTCTAATGTTTAACAAATATGCATTGTGTACTATATATAGAAGTCCCAAAATATTAACATTACTCAAACTGAATATCATTGTAACATACTATAATAAAATATTTAATGATACAGCTGAGATGGTAAATTTTTTGTGGCAACTAGAATGAACTAAGGGACACCCAAACAGCTGTTAAAGCATAGTTTCTGTGTAAGTCTGCAAAACTAGTTCTGGAAGAGATACTATTTAAACCAGTAGACTAAGTAAAGATCACTCTCACCAATGTAGACAGGCTTCATTTAATCGAGTGGGGGCCAGAATAGAACAAAAAGGTAGAGGAAGGGAAAATTCTCCTTCTCTCCCTCTCCTTGAGCTGGAAAGCCACCTCAGACCTGGGAGCTCCTGTTTATCAAGTCTTCAAACTCCTGGACTTACACCCCATCCTTTAGTCTCCATCTGAATTATACCAACAGCATTCCTGGTTCTCCAGCTTGCAGACAGCAGATCCTGTTCTAAACTCCTTTAAATGTCTTAAAAAATTTGCTGTCTAAATTTTAAATCTAAGAAAACTGAGGTCTAGAAAACTGAGGTGGATGAGCTGACCCAGGTTTGCAGAGTGGTTTGAATGTTAGAGCTGACATTTGTATCCTGGCAGTCTAGCTCCTGCGTCTCTGTGCTTAATTGCTGTTCTGTGTCATAAGAATCTTTTTCTCAGCTATGTGTGCCTTTTCTTTCTTAAGTTCAAGGACCTCTGAAACATTTAGCTGGAACTGAGAAATTTCTATTCCATGAATGGAGAATTTAGAGGGAGTGTGCTTCAAAAAGAAAAGTATAGCCATTGGACTAATTTTCAATTTTTAAGTGGATCTTTTAATTAACTTTTCTATTTGAATCATTTTGTATATTATTTATTTTCATATGACAAATAATTTTCTGCGCTCTCCATACTATCTAGTAAAATGGTAGAAAACTGTATTAAGACGAATGAAGTGTATGATTTTTTTGAACAATTATTTACACATTCTGCTGTCACAATTTACTACATTTCCTAATTTTCTTTTGTACAGTTGTTTCCATCTCTTCACATTTATTCATTTTTCCACATTTACCTACAAACAGGAGAACAAAAATAACATAAAGCTATTGCTTCTCCATTATAATAAGGGGTCAACTTTTCTGGAACCTTCTTTAAGATTTCCCTCTATTTTAGTGAAGGACAATATGTTTTTAAGGTTCTTATACCTGACCTTTTGTTCATATGCAATGATATTCAGGCTTAAAAATTATGGTAGCATTAAAAGGTTTTATGAATATTTTAAAAATTTAATTTTATTTTTATTTATTTATTTTTTTTGCAGTTTTTGGCTGGGGCCAGTTTGAACTCACCACCTCTGGCATATAGGGCTGGTGCTCTACTTTTTTAAGCCACAGGTGCCAACCTAAAATTGATTTTTTTTTTTTTTTTTTTTTTTTTTTTTGCAGTTTTTGGCTGGGACTGGGCTTGAACCCCCCACCTTCCACTAATGGGGACAGTGCCCTACTCCTTTGAGTCATAGGCACCACCCTAAAATTGATTTTTTTTTTAAATATAAGCAACAGGAAAACATGACAGCCATATAATTATGAAACTCTTCTTTTCAGTATACTGTATTTGTAGATAGTAAACCAATTAGAAACTTATTTTCTCTGTATGGAAACATATCTAATGTAAATAAAAAAAAAAAATAACAAGTCCATGCAGCTTTTAAAGTTGATTTCTTTAATGTGTCAATACAACATAAATGATTACAGAAGCTGCTACTAAACCCAGTGTGTGTGAATGTTCATTTTTATATGGCTAATGAGTGGTAGAGGTCCTGCTATTTCCAGGCACCCTTGGTCCTTATTATAATTTAAAGAATAATATTAATTTAAAAGCATATTGCATATAACGCATTTTTAACCAGATGCATATACATTTATTTTTGTATCTGATTTAAATTTAAGGTTTTGTTATTCCAATGACAATGTGTTTGTTTTCCTAAGCCCAGTGTCTTGTGTTTTATGAGAAAAGTAAGACCACAATAAATTTTTAAACAAATTTAAAAGTATTTTCACATTAAATTTTTAAACAAATTTAAAATAAGGCTTTGAAAAATTACTGCTGTATTCAGAAGGGAAATGTGTCAAGAAAAACTTCTTACAGGAAATCCAGACATGGTGATGAAATGATGCTCCTGGTAAGAAGTCATCTTTACAAGTACTTTCCCTATCTCTAGTATTAATCAGAATTCTCATCAGAGTTTCATCTAAACTAGAATATGCACATATAATATAAATATGAAAGGGATGTGGAAAGAATTTATTAATGCTACTTAATTCCCCCCAGAAATTTCTTCCTATACCAGGCCTCCCTTTCTCAGACACACACGTGCCTGCGCTCCCAGGCATAGTCAGGGCAAATGGGGTGGTACTTCTCTTGCAAAGCTCTTATTCCTATCCTGCTCTCTAAGGATTTTTCCCTCTCTATTTCTCAAGGTTTTTTATACACATAAACCGGCAAACATGTCAACAACCCTGGAGAAGTGGGAAGGAATGGGAATGCAGAGACTCAGACCAGGGATTTGGGTCAATATAGAGTAGAACGATTTAAGGCAGTTGTAAAATAATCTCCCAAACAACTACACGATGAGGCAAAGTCAGAAAGAAGAGGAAAACACTGTGTTCTGGAGAAAAATGTCACTGAGTCGTGGCCTACTAATGATTCTTGTGACGGGCTCAGTATTAAAGAATGGATTACATTTCCATTACATTTTTGTTTTGAACTTTTTATTTCTTTGAATAGTCAAAAGCTTTTACACTACAATTTCAGGGACCTGGAATGTGGGAGAGTTTTACACACACACATATGCACATGGAAATGCACACTCAGACACACACACACAAACACATAGAAATGCACACTCAGACACACACATAGTCTTTAGTCTTCATGCAGACAGATACAGGTTACATGATTTCTTCCTTTTTTTTTTTTTGTAGAGACAGAGTCTCACTTTACCGCCCTACTCTGTAGAGTGCCATGACGTCACACAGCTCACAGCAACCTCCAGCTTTTGCGTTTATGTGATTCTCTTGTCTCAACCTCCCGAGCAGCTGGGACTATAGGCGCCCGCCACAGTGCCCGGCTATTTTTTGGTTGCAGTTTGGCCGAGGCCGGGTTTGAACCCGCCACCCTCTGCATATGGGACTAGCGCCCTACTCACTGAGCCACAGGCACCACCCAGGTTACATGAATTTTTATTTGATTTTACAGTATTAACTAATATTGTTACTTAAAATACAGTGTGATTTTAAAATAAGTTAAATACATATGTTTCATTTTTATTAAATGTAACTTTTTTGAACTATCATGTTTTCTAAATAGCATTTTATCTATTTGGTATCTAAATATTTGAGTATTTTTAGATGTCTAAATATCTAAGTATTTTTACTTAAATTGAAGTTTTACTTAACTTATTTTTAAAGATCTTTAATAACTAAAGTTCTCAAAAGGAAATGTAAACACTTGAATACTAATAAAATATTATAAAATATATAGTAAAATTTTCTTTCAAATTTGATTTTGTTATATTATATATATATATATATATATATATATCTGTGAATACTTTTTCTCTAATAGAAATGCCAAAATTAGTATTGAAAGTCAAATTATTTATGAAGAGAAAAATAGACATCCTTATTTCCAAAGTTGCCACCCTCAATTTCTATTTAATAAACGGTATGCACACCCATGGTACACAAAATACTAGCATATACTTCTCCAGAAAAAAAAAAGAAACAGTCACATTTCCCTTCCTTTTTGCATTTCCACTGTACCAATAATATATTTAGCAGATGTATCAAAAGCAATACAGGCTCATCTTATGATTTGTTTAAACACAGACTATATGTATATTGGGGTAGTGGGAAAGAAGGTACCAAATTTGAGTGTATTTAACTAAACATATTGTGAGATTCTATTTTATGCAAAGTAGATTTTACATGTAAAGGAGTGGGGGAGGCTAAAATGACTAATGCCTAAAAACAAACATAATTCAGAAGTGTGGGAGCACAGAGTTAGACTAAAATGATTTAATGTGCAAAGTTTAATCAAACTAATTGAGCAACCTTGCGACCAACATATTAATGCAAAATACTCAATGACATCAAGATGTTATCAGGGTATCTAAAATCCTCAGACTACCAAAAATTTCTAACTGAAATTGTCAATGAAATATTCAATTACTAAAAATTCTTCAAAATCTCCAAAAATTTTGTAGTGTCTCTATCAACTATGAGAAAGTAAAAGAAATTGATAGCCTACCAATTGTGTTAATGGCATGCTGGTGAAGGACAGTGACTAATTTCAAATTTGATCCTTGAAAATACAGCATAGTGTCATGGAAAACATGTTAGACAGTATTTTGGAAGAAATCTACCAAAATCCTCAGGTTTTTAGGTGCAAGTCTGGACCTTGAGGCAAGTAATGAAATTGGAAACTGCCATGAAATTGAAAGTACTGTGAATAAGTAAAATTGATGGATATTGAAACAATCAGGGAACAGGGTTCCTCCTATTCCCAGCAGGTGGTAGCTAGGGGTAGTAAATAAGAAAAAAACAGTTAAAAAAAAAATAGTGTCCAGATATCAAAGTGCTCTGTTAAAGGTGAATAACAAGATGGGGGGATATTCTGGAAAAGAATATTGAAGGAATGGTGAGAGAAATATAAAGAAGGTTAGTGCATCAAACAATGTTTAAACATAAAGCAAGAAACAGGAACAGATTTTAAAGATACATGCATTATACCAAGCAAAATTACAAATGTATCATACTTTTAAAAAATAATAATGAGATGAAAGGAGATAATAAACCTTAGCATATAGTTCAAAAGTGAGGCTTCTGATGAGAAGAGAGACATGGGAAAACCTACAAAAAAGTCAATAACAATTATTATCAAAATTATCAAAATGCAACACAACTGGCTGAATTCATACCATAGAAAATTACAGTTGAACAGCAAGGGTTCTGTGTAGTGGTTAAGATGTATTTCTCAAAAATATTTAAAACAAAAACATGTTCCCCTTATACAGATGTGTGGGTTCATGTATGTTTCTATCCATCCATCTTTATCTTGTATGAGAGATACAAAGAAAAAGACAATAAGCAGAAAAATGTCTTGAGCCACTTTTCTGTTTATATTTTCTGAAATAAAATGATTTATTTTAATTACCAGAAATATTTTAAATAGATAATAATTTAAAAATGTCTTTCTAACATATTCCGAAAGCTTAGTGTTTTATTTTAAAATATTCCTATTGCTTTCAGTGAAATTCATATAGAATTTATAAAATAGGTTAAATTAAAACTAATTACTATATGCAAGTTTTACGATTCTCTAAGTGGACTTGAATAAAATCTTTTTGTTTTCATTTTGCCTGATTCCTCTCTACCCGCCATATATATTAAATAGTAAAAGATAGTAAAACTAATGTTTTACTTGGTTTGAAAAGTTTTATAAAATTAAATTTGGAGGAAGGTCTTCATATGTTTTCTAAATATCTTCATCTCTTTCTGCTGTAATAAAATTTGTAGATTCACTTTGTACATTATGTCTATCTTGACAAAATTATCTTCATTCTTTAAAAGAACAAAATGATAATAGTCTCAGAAATAAAATAGTTCAATGAAGTTCAAATATGTAGTCTCTGAATATTTTACACATGCATATTGTTTATCTATTTTTAGTTAAATGATTCAGAATTGTGCTACAGAAATAACCTTCAAAAATTAAAAGGTAATCTGTTTCAAATTAGGTGACCCACTAAAATTTTAGGTCTTAACAAACCAAATTGCAAAGAAGATTTTAAAGTATAAGAGGAATCACTTATCTAAGTACTTAAAAGATGTAACACTTTAAAGTTTTGTTTTTATCATAACATTTTAATAATTATTCCTCATACATCTCATCATAGAGGTACATATTTGTACTCTATTGACATTGCCTTATGAAATTTCATTAGGATATATGAGGAACCAAAATATATAAATTATATGAGTCACTCCACATGTGCTGAAGTAAAGACAGTGATTTTCAAGAACAGAATGAGGATCATACAGCCCACAGCAAAATACAGAATGCACAATGGTTAAATTATTACCTTACATTGATCTGGTGACAACTTGATTATAAGCTTAGTTCTGATAAACAATAGTCAATAGAGTTGTAACTATAATGCTCCTCTAAGATATTTCCTAAACAGAAATCAAGGTAAGTGACAATAATAAATTTCATTTATTTTAAGTTTTGTACATATTTATAAGGTAAGATGATATGTATCAGTTTTCTAAGCATGCAGTAAGTTACTTGAAAAACTATCATTTTCTGAAACACAGGGAAAGAGAAAAGGGCAAACCACTCTGAAATTGTGGTTAATCTTTATTTCACTATTTTATTCCATTTTCCCTTAAAATGAGAATTTATTAAGAAAATGATGTTGTAGTAAAGAATGTTTATGGATTATTTTCCTTAAGTTTTTGGTGGGACCATCTCCTTTTGGTGGTAATTCTCCTCTATGGTAAAGGATTACCAAGATAAGGAATTGACTTTTCTCATTACTAGTGCCAATATTCTAAGTGGTTTTCGTGGTTTAAACATTTGTCCAGGAGTAACAAGAGAGAAACCACCAGCAAGTGTCATACAGACCACCAAAGAGCCATCAGACGCCAGTGGGTTTCAGTCGTTGTCAACCTCAACTCTCTGAAATAACAGTTTCACAATTTTTGCTTGCAAGACTTTCTTCCTGCCTGATTTTACTTTCCCACATTTTTTATGACTACACATGAAGATTTTTCACTAAAATGCCAAAATAATGAACCAAATAGTTTCAGATTAAGTAATGTCAACAGATACATGTTCCAAGCCCTACCCATCATCTGGGACGTCTGAGTGTCTTGTTTCCATTTTACAGGTGAGTCAGCAGAAGATAATTCACATTTCTGCCTTGATTTATAAATAGCAACTTCAGGGGTGGTGCGTGTAGCTCAAAGGAGTAGGGTGCCAGCCCTATATGCCAGAGGTGATGGGTTCAAACCCAGCCCCAGCCAAAAAAAAAAAAAAAAACAACACTACAAAAAATAAAAAAGTAACTTTTGTAAGAGAGAAATATTTTCTTTAAAAACAGTTACAGAATGCAACATGATACAATGATTGTATGTGTGGAGTGGGGAGCCAAACTGCCTACATTCAAATTCTTGTTCATGTACTTACCAGGTGTTTAACTCTGAGCAAATAATTTCTGAGAGCACATTTTATTAATTTTCCTTTTATATAGATTTCCTTTTCCGAAAATGGAGATGATAATAAATTTGTTTCAGTTTCCTTTCCTGTAAAATATGAAGAATAATATCTACCACACAGCATTATTGCAAGGAATATAATATATAAGGTGATGATAAATGATAAGCATTTATTTATTAAATGGTAAACTTCTAGTTCCATAGGATAAACAGTGTGTGAGAGCTACCTCTTACTGTTATAAAGAGCATGGGTGAACTGCATAGATCAGTGTTCCTTACTGGACATTTCCTTGTTACTCTGGTTTAAGTTAAATTTGGAGCAGTCTATCAAAACCACACCCCAGCTTTGAAATTACTCCTCACCAACATTTCCCACGAAGTACCTCACACAGCTGATTGTGTCAGGAGGAAAAGCTCATCCATGGGAAGACAAAAATCCTATTTTTTGTTGAAATCAATCTTACAGGATTGATTAAGGAGACACAGAAAACATTAGTAGGGGGTGTATTACTGTAGAACTCTGAAGTCATATAGTTTTGGAGCAGGCAAACCTATTCAGCCATGCATTAGCAGAGAGAATTAACTGAAATGGGGAAAAAGAAGAAAAAGCCTGAGAGATGGAAAGTGAAAAAAGGCTGTGCAATTGTTGAGAGTTATATCTAAGCTCTGGACATTCCTCATTTGTAAGCTTATAATAAGGCCGGATAAAATCTATCTTCTCTACATGAAGTTAAATAAAGATATGTTCACTAAATGAACTTTAACTTGGTTGAGTGATTTCTGTTTCTTTCAACTAAAAGATCATTGCCTCAAATAGGTGTTTTTATAATATATTGAAAAATTATAAGCCTATTATTCTGTGAAAAATGTGTGTATGGAAATGAGTATAAGCAAGCTCTGGGAGGGGGGAGGATGAGTTGATTCCAGGCAATGTCAAGCATTTCTGTGCTGAAAATGAACTTTCAATTCATTCAATTTTCTTATATCAGCAATGGATAGTCAGAAATAAACCCATAAAGAAGAGACTATGAAACAAAAAGGGTTAACATTTTGCAAAAAAATTTTAAAAAATTGAAATATTTATTCAAAAAAAGGAGAAGTTGACAAGAATGTATCAGTTTACTCAGAAACATTAAAAACAAGGAACCTAGATGGAAGAGATAATAATAAAGATGATGATGATTCCTAACTATTAGTGGGAAGCTATAGCATTATAAGGAGCCTGAAAAGTGTAATCGAAAGAGCTCAAAGGGTCCACCTTTAGTAGATTTGAGGCAGAATCCTAATTCTGTCTTGGACAAATGAAATCACCTCCCAACTGTCAGCCTTCTCACCCTAAAATTGGAATACTAATTCCTATCATGCGAGGCAATTAAGAAGATAAAGAATAAAGACTTTACATCCTCAAATGTGCCTGTGTTCCCATGCTGATTCATAATACAGGCTCAAAAACATTTTTATTACTCTTATTATAATTTGTATTATTAGTCCCCAATCACTAGAGTTATTAATGAAAAGAGAAATGTGGGCAGCGCCTGTGGCTCATTGAGTAGGGCGTCAACCCCATATACCAAGGGTAGCAAGTTCAAACCCAGCCCTGGCCAAACTGCAACAACAAATAGCTGAGTGTCGTGGCTGACGCCTATAGTCCCAGCTACTCAGGAGGCTAAGGCAAGAGAATCGCGTAAGCCCAAGAACTGGAGGTTGCTGTGAGCTGAGACGCCACAGCTCTCTACCGAGAGCAACGAAGTGAGACTCTGTCTCTAAAAAAAAAAAAAAAAAAGAAAGAAAGAAAGAAAAGAGAACTGTACAATTGTTTACAGTTTATCCACATAGCTGCTTGCATTTCCTGATAGTACAGACGACCCCTATAATGGTTGCCCCTTTTGTCTTGTGATAAGCTATCTCTCAATCCTACATTATACTAAAAGCATAACTCCTTTTTGCTTATGTAAATGACAATTATAATGCTTACTCTATTTACTTATAACAGGGATCAGCTTCATAAAGGAAAACTAAAATTCTTTTTGTTATTAAGTCACATACACATAGATCAGGAATACATTTATGCATATGTGGGGTTCAATGTGTTGATTTTTCTATACAATCTGATGTGGTTGCACCAGGAAAGGTTGCCCACACTCTCCACCGTTTTTTAACATTGTAATGGAAGTCTTAGCCATTGTAATTAGGCAAGAGAAGACAATCAAGGTATCCATACAGTGTGAGAGGAGATCAAACTTTCACTTTTCACAGATGATATGATCATATACCTGGAAAACCCCAGGGACTCAACCATAAAACTCTTAAAAGTGATTAAGGAATACAGCAGCGCCTCAGGCTATAAAATCAATACTCACAAATCAGTAGCATTCATATATACCAACCATAGTCAAGCTGAAAAAACAGTCACAGACTCTATTCCCTTCACAGTAGTGCCAAAGAAAATGAAATATCTCGGAGTGTACCTAACAAAGGATGTGAAAGATCTCTATAAAAAGAACTATGAAACTCTGAGGAAAACTAAAATTCTTAAGGAATCTTTAAATTAACTTACAAGAAATGTTACAACTTTTATATGCTCAATAATGACAATCTTCTTACGCAAGTCACCTGACTTCTCTGAACACCAGTTTTTTCATCTGTAAAGACTTAAAGTTGCTGTGACAGCTTTGTCTCACTAGGAAATCCTGGAGAATGTTTACAAACTCAACAATGTCAGCCACCTTCACAAAAGCAAACAAAGTGATAAGTTTTCTCAAAAAGTCTGTATTATTAAGCCTGTTTCCAAATGTATATATTTCTCACCATTTCTTCTAAATTCTGCCCTCTCTATACTCTCTAAAAGAAATATCCCTAGGAAACAGTGAAGAAGAGCATCGCTGCCTGCACTAAGGAAAGACAGACCCCAAATGAAGACTTAATCACTAATGTGAGACTCTGCCCTTTCAGTAATCCATAAACAGTCAATTTGCATTTGGAATCTTCTTTGCAAATAAGACACACCAGTTCCCTAGACACTGGCAATAGGGTTGTGGAATATGTTTCAAATTGCCTAATTGCCTGCCAAATACTCATTCCACTTCTTTGTTATAAACTTCTATGTCCTGGAGTTGGGGAATTGAACCCAGATAAGAAATTGTGCATCTTCCTAAGCCCCTTGTAGACAGGGTGACCAAAACAAACAATTCTGGCCAATTAGATGCGAAAGTCACCTATTGGGACTTTCTGGAAATACTTGCAGAAATAATATATTCAGTTGTCATAATCTCTTTGGCCTTTTCAACTTCTCCCTTCCTTTTGAAAACCTAGATATTATGCCCATGAGACAAATTCACAGGTTAGGATGACAGGGAAAAAGATAACTGAAACCCGGGTGTCTGGTGTTATCTCTGAAACAATCCTGGACTGCTCAACCTCTAAACTACTTGTTCCATTAAAAAAACTAAGTCTCTATCAATTTAGAGCACTGTTGGTTGGGCTTCCTTATTCCTTACAGCTAAAAATGCTTATTGCCAACACTGGAATCATCTTCAAAATTTTAATATCATGACTTGAGTAAATTGTGATTAAACATTTTATAATATGAGAAAGATGAAAAATGGTAAAATAGTTTAGAATAAATAGAATTCAGGATATTAATTTAGAGATATGCTAAATTTACAAATGCATAAGAGGACTTAAGAAACAGAGTAAGGTTGTTACAACCGTGAGTCAGGTTGAAAGTGAATATGAATATACCTAAACCTGCTTCAATCACAGTGACTCTCCTTTCAGGCCTCCCCATATACCAGTACATGCAGAAGACCTTTCCTTAGTTAAGACAGCGTGCATATTTTTATTACTTACTTTATTATTTTATATACACATATGCATGTATGTTTATTTTTATAAGGCTATGGATTATGTTAAAAATCTATGACTGCACAGAGAAAAATAAATATGCATAAGATTGTGAGGAGGAACTCTCTCGATTATCAACTTGATTCCACCAATGTTCTGCTTACTCCATTAATTTAAGGTCACTTGTTAGATTTCTGTCAGAGCAACTTCATGCAGCTACATTAAGAAAAGAATAGAAAGATAAAAGCACTTAAAAGTAATTACACTTTTGAAAGAAGATTAACTGATATGTGTTCTTTCTAAATAATATAGAAGCAATTATTATTCAGTACTGTTAAATTATATATCTTGAAACATCACTTCATAATATTTTGAAGTTAAAAAGGAACTTTAAAAATATGATGTTCTGCTTCTTTTTTTCCCATTATGAGAAGACTAAGTCCTGGAAGATAGTGGAATTACCCATCAACTTCCGTTTCATTCAAGTACTTAGGAAAAACACAAGTTGACTTTAGTATTTCTTGTTGCTAATAGTATTTGAACTGCCTTCTCCAAGATCTACAATTAAAAATAACCATGAATGAAAATTATTACTATGAGTTATGGTAACAGAAGTTTAACATTAAAATCTGAGAAAGTAAAGGCATGGAGACACATGAGCATAAGAAGGAGCTGATTAATCTTGAATTGCTTTGTAGTTAATAAATTCTTTCTTTTGTTTCTTTTCCAAAGTTTTTTTTTTTTTAAATAACAATAGGCACTGAAGGCATTTTCTTGTTGTATATTAAAGGAGATTATTTTAATACTCTATATGTCTGTCAAATTATGATGAAAGAGATATTTTACATTGCATGTTCCCCGGCGTCCTTTCGTTCCAAGAATCATTGAAATTTACAAAGTTCTTATCTTTAAGAATTTGCCTTTGTCTTTTCTTGGATATCCTGGGACTCAAAGGACACTGCAGCTGTCGGACAGATTTTCTTTTCAGTCACATTGAAAACTAAAGATAATTGAAACAATGGACAGTTTAGTGTATAATTAATTAATTACTTCTTATGGGAACAACTTGCAAAATGTCCCAACTCATCTAAGTATATTCTGCTTGCTGATTGATAGGTTTGTTTGATTATTTATTTATTCATTTATTTACACATACCTATAGACCAAATTGAACATTGAAAGAGCAATCAACACTCCTAGCCCCCCGTACATTTTCTGCAGGGATGAAAGTTGTGTTATTCTCAACACTCTGTTTTCCTTTCCTCTTTTGTACATGTCTAACTGCTTTTTTTTTTCCTCTGTCTTCTAAGAGTTTGTAATTTCTAATGTAAAACACAGCTAAGTATATGTGCAGTATAGGGCTGAAAACAGTTCACATCAAGCATCAAAGTTAAGAGTAAACTAAGATAATAGTTTATGATTGAAATATAAGATAAAATTGGTTTCTTTCCTGTATTGGGCAATCATATTATCTAGCAGAGATAAAAATTAACTGATCAAAATAAGCACTATGACAATGATTTATATTTGAGTTCTATGATTAGTTCCAAAGATTCTGGAGAAGTTTTATGTTAGTTTGTATATTCATATATATGGATATATCTCTTTATATGTGAAGTATATGTACCATTTGCAAGCAACAGAAATATAACTCAAAATTGTTGATAAAAAAAGTAGACATATTGACTCATGAATAAAGCAGATGAAAGAACATAGGAGACAATTTAGTTAAAACAAGACCAGAATCTTAGTTGTCATTAAATTCTTAGTCCTTAGCCTATTTCCCAATTTTTAAAAATCACATTTGTTACATTATATCCTATGCAGACCAAGAAGTTATGAGGCATTGTAAGATGGCCAGATGCAGGTTTGATTCATACACTGCAGGCTTAGCAGGTAGAGGAGAGAGTCTTTATAATCTGTGCAATTTTCAGTTACAAAATTTCCTGGAAAGCATTCTTGTTGGTTGAGTTTGGGTCATAAATGGTCTGTATTTCAATAATTCTGTACAAATAAATGTAATATTATTATTTTATAAGTTCACATCATGTACGCAGTAAGTGGTCATAGCAGGAACTACGATTGGCGTAATATCTTGAAGCAAATGGCTTGAAGAAGCATTCCCCCAAAGAAGAGAGGGATTGTTTGGGTTCCATAGCAATCTTCTTTATCCTTCTTAAACTAGTTAGCCTAGTCCAAGAAGGTACCATAACACACAACAAAGAGACTGTTGGAAACATTGTTAAAACTTTCTATCACAGAATTTATATTCATCTTCTAACTTTACTTCACTGATTTCTGATTTAGACATATATTTTCCACTTTTACATTGACTTAAATATATAGGATCCCTAAGCCTGTGAAAAGAAAATACAAAACAAGATTCAAACATATATTCCCTTTAAAGGGATGAATAAAATGCTGAATAAAGTATATTTTGACTATACTTAACATATTTAGTGAAATTTTAACTTCAGAATCCATTTACAGTTTTGACTTATCTCTTACATATTTATCATTAATATTTTTAATGCAGTGATATACTTTTTATAATTTTTTTCTGATTAATATATTTTAATTTATATATTAATTTCACACAATACAGCACTTTATTGAGTAAAACAGTGGAAGACCTGACCATTAAATCCTTCTGATTCCCAGAGTGAATCACTGTTAATATTTATAGAGTACTTGTTAGATATTTTTCTGTACACATGCACAACACTGACACACTCTTTAAGTTCTGTATTCAGTAAAATATCACATTAACTTTTTTCTGAAGCTTGCTTTTTCAGGCAATAAAAATCAAGAATTCCTTCTATTTCAGTACTACATGCTAATTTTCCTAATTTTAAAAATTGCACAATATTCTATAAAGTTAATTATCAGATATATACTATATTGTGGCTAATCTTCTGACCCCTTTAACCACATTATCTAAATCCTCATGCAAAAATCTGTGATGTGAGAATTAATATTATAGCTCCTTCCCTGATGGAGACACAGAGGCAAAGTGAGTTATGTCCCCAGTAATCCACCTCACCATTCCTTTAGGGGTAGACATTTTTGATGGCTCTAATATTTTCACTATTATAAATTCTGCAGTAGAGAACTGGATTTAGACTCGTGCAGTAAAAAAAGTGGTAAGATTTATTTTTAGAATTATAGCCCAATTGCTCTTCAGAATTGCTTACTGTCCACATACAACACTGACTAATTTAAATCTTTTAATGGTTTTGCCAATCTGAGAGGTAAAAATTTTTACTTCACAGACTCTTGAATTTGTCTTTCTTTCATAAAGCAGTTAAGCATATTTTCATATTTTTTGTGATATGAATACATTTTTTACATGCAGATCTGTTTATAGTCTTATCCATTAATATGGGGTTATTTTATTATTCTTAAGGTTCTAACTTTGGTTTTGTGTGATTTTATCTTTTCCCTTTTGCAATGGAAATGAAAATGTGTTACTCAGATCCCTTCTGTGGGGAGTAATATTGACCCACAGTGCCCAGCATTGCACCTCTGTATCTCCTGCTATGTTTGGTCGCATACGATGCTTTTGGAGAGCCGCTCCTGGTGCCAACGACTGAACAGGTGGGAATAAACAGTGCACCCTTTCCAGTGAGCATCATCTGTCTTCTGTGTGAGACTTTGGCTGGAAGATTTCCCATCAGGCTGACAGAAATTATTTCATGGAAAAGGTCGGGAATTTCTACCCAAATTTCCTTTCTTTTCCCTCTCCACAAAGTCTTCTGCAGGGTGGTTTGAAGACACTTCCCTAGTTCTTATTTGACTTTACTTCTAGATAAATCAGAACTAATATATTTTCTAATTTTATTATGGAAGTCTTTTACTGTATAAAAGTTTCTTAGTTGTTCTGGTTTGGTATTGTTTTTTGTCAAATTTATATTTGCCCCATCGCTTCTAGTGCTTTGAAAAAGTTTCATTTATGCCTTAGAATGATGTTCCAGCCCATACTTGGAAAAAAAAAGTTTTTATTCATTCTTCCAATATTTCTATACTTTTAAAGATTTCTTTACTTACCATATCCATTTGAAGTTTCTTAGTGGTGTGAGAGAACTATCTAATTTCAAATTATTTTTTCAGATTACAGTTAGTTGCTTCAATAACAGAATAACCTGTCTGTTGACTACCACGTTTAAAATTCCTCTAAAAGTAAACCTTTTAGGTGCTCCAAAATTATGAAATTTTATAAAATACTTACAAAATATTCTCTATATGTTAGTCTCCTCTTGTAAAATTTTGCAGTGAATATTTTGTAAATAAAGGAACATTTACCTATAATTTCCCATTTTCCCTATCTATCACTGTACATAGGCTATCTTAGGATAACCTGTATTTATCGTTGATGGTTTGGTAAATTCTGATTTATTTGTAAATATTTACTGTAACTTTGAAATGATATTTGGATATTTGGTATGGTACATTTCCTTCATTTTTGTCATTTCAAGTTTTATTTATTTATTTGTTTATTTATTTATTATTTCAGATTATTATGAGGGTACAAATGATAAAGTTACATTACTTGTGTTTATGAGATAGAGTTCAAGTTGTAGTTAAGCCCATCACCCAGTGCATGTACTGTACTCCCTTACAACGTGCCCGTTAGGTGAGAGTTTACCAATCCCCCTCACTTCTCCCAAGTTTTCTTTCTCTCCTCCCCTTCTCCATACACTTGAATTTCATTTTCTTTTTTCATGCATGTGTTTATCCTTTGGTTTTATGTGAGTATTATGTACATTGGACCCTTGTTTTTCCATTCTTGTGATGCTTTACTAAGAAGAATGTTCTTCAAGTCCATTTAGGTTAATACTAAGAATGTAAAACATCTTTATGTCTGAATGGTATTCCAGGGAATACATATTCCACAGTTTATTAACCTATGAGTTGATGGTCACTCAGGTGATTCCACTTCTTGGCGATTGTGAATTGAGCTGCAATGAATGTTTCTAGTGCATATGTCCTTATGGTAAAATAATTTTTTTTCTGGGTAGATATATAGTACAGGTTGCTGGATCAAATGGAAGGTTTACTTTTAGCTATTTGAGGATTCTCCATACATCTTTCCATAGAGGGGGTATTAGCATGCAATTCCACCAGCAGTTTAAACATGTTCCCTTCTCTCCCCATCCGTGCCAGCATCTGCAGCTTTGGGACTTTGTGATGTGGGGGCTATTCTCATGGGGTTAGGTGGTATAATCAGGGTGATTTTGATTTGCATTTCTCTCATGATTAGGGATGATGAACATTTCTTCATGTTTTTGTAGGCCATTCACCTGGCTTCCTCAGAGAAGTTTCTCTTCATGTGTCTTGCCCACTTATAAGTGGATTGTCTGCTCTTTTCTTGTTTATTAGTTTGAGTTCCCTATAGATTCTAGTTATTTTCCCTTCTTCAGATTCCCAGCATCCAAGTATTTTCTCCAATTCTGAGGGATGTCTGTATGCTATGGTTGCTGTACCCTTAGCTGTGCAGAAGCTTTTTAGGTTCATCACATACCATTCATTTGTTTTTGGTGTTGCTGCAATTGCCAAGAGGATCTGTTTTAAAAAAAAATCTTTTCCCATCCCAATATTGTTAAGAGTTTTTCCCCATACTTTTATCTAGAATTTTTATTGTTTTGTATCTTAAATTTAAATATTTTATCTGAGAGGCAATTTTTGTAAGTGATAAGAGGTGCGGGTCCAGTTTTTGTCTTTTACATGTGGCTACAGCTCTCCCAGCACCATTTATTAGGGATTCTTTTTCCCAGTTCATACTTTTGTTTGGTTGATCAAACATTAGATGGCGATAGGTAGCTGGGTTCATCTCTAGGTTCTCTATTAAATTTCATACATCTATATCTCTATTTTTGTGCTAGTACCATGCTGTTTTGATCACTGTAGACTTTTAGTATAACCACCTGAAATGTGGTAATGTGTTGCCTCCAGATTTGTTTTTATTTCTGAGAATTGCATTGGATATTTGAGGTTTTATTTATTTATTTGTTGCCATGCTCCTATTCTTGTGTATTTGGTTTTCTAGTTGACCATGACTACCAATTTACATTAGCAAACAATTTGGACATGTTATTAAAATCATACTTCCTGTCAATTTCCTGAAGACAGAGAAGACTCATTTATGTATTTGAAATATTAGTTTTCCTTCAGGGAAAAAGGCCTCCAAATGCATTCAGGTAATCTTTGTCCTCATCTGTAAAGTTTTGTATTTTTTGGCATATAATAATTGCTGTTATCTTTTACATTGATTATGAAGTATTTTATTGATTTTGCTGTATTGCCTAATTTACTTTTCTATGTCTTTTTTTGTTATTTTTATTACAATGTGCTAAACTTTTAGGAGTTTTACGTGTTTTCTGGACATGACATTTTCTATTCATAACTAGAATCAAAGATACTATCTTTAAAAAATATGCAAAACAAAATTAACTGGAATTATTTGGAATTTATCTTGACTACTTCTGACCTCATTTATAACCTTAGGTATCAAAATCAAGAATTGCTATTTATATTTGCCTTTTACTTTGATTTTCCTTGAAGAATTGTGACAACTTAAGCAAAAACTATTTTATATCCTTTCATACTCCAGTTTGACCATTAATTTAATTTGCATATTTTCAAAACATTGAAACAGCTATTTTGTATTCTTTTACAGGTACAGATGGTTGAAAGAAAGCAAAAGCAAGGCAAAATACAAAATTTACACCATAGGACACATTTAACAGAACCTCAAACTATATTACAAGCAAATAAATATATTGTGCAACATTTTAAGGGACCTTTCTAAATTCTAATCTTAGTACACTGCTTATTTCATTGCCAAGGTAAATGCACTGGTAACATTTGTATCACTTAGATGTTGGGCTTTGAAATTTAGAAGAGTGATGTCTCTGGCATACAATAATCACTACCTTATGTATAATAAAGGCTCTCATTCTCTTTTGTTTAAAAGATAAAACCAAGCAAAAATTTGTTTGGCTACATACAAGTGGAAGTATTTGTAAATGAATGGCCTGTAAAAGTGTAATAAATATTGTCATTTTTCAAATAAGATTTTTATTAGTGTTTTGGAAATAACACAATAGTCACGCCTGTAATCCTAGCCCTCTGGGAGGTTGAGACAGGTGGATTGTCTAACCTCACAGGTTTGAGACCAGCCTGAACCACAGGGAGACCCGGCCTCTGTAGCTGGGCAACTGTAGTCCCAGCTACTGAGGAGGCTGAGGCAAGAGAATCGCTTAAGCCCAAGAGTTTGAGGTTGCTTGCACTGTGACACCATGGCACTCTACCAAGGACAGCAACAACAACAAAAAAGAAATAAGACAAGAGGTAAAGAGGTAAAGATCTTATTTTAAACATTTTACTCATCAGAGGGCACAATATATATGCTATATAAAGATGCTGAAATAAGTGGTTGCAAGTATATCCTTAAAGAAGAAAAACTAATATTTGTCTAGTACATCACAGTTTATGAAGGATGTCTATGAGGAGCTCCATAACCAGCAGCTTACTCTCTGAATCTTGTTCTGCCCAGGTTTCTTGGCAGCTTTATGGTGGTGGCTTAGTCACCTAACCTCTCTCTGTTACATGACAACCATGGATTCCTTTGGCTCTCTCACAGGGATTTTGGGAAGATCAAATAGCAATGTGCAAATGAACATTCTTTTTATAAAATAGTATGTAAATGTCAGGGATGATCATTTTTTAAAAATCATAATTTAGACTATTTTAGAATAATTTAGACATTAAGCAAAAAGCCACTGAAAACAGCTGTGTTTGTTTCTGAGTTGTCATAGCCTCACAGTTATAAAGTTAGTTAAATTCAAAAAAATGTAGTTTATCACCAATAATCAGATAAAGAGAACTAATTTTTTCAATAAACACCAGGTCTGCCCTTGCTTCTGCCCAATCAGATCTTAATTAATGGTACATATCTTACTAATATAGAAATGTATTGAACTAGGTCTGAAAGGTTTTCTGCTTTTCTTTTTCTTTCACTGACCTTATTTAATTTTGCCTTGATTTCCTGTTTTTTTTGTTCGTGGTTATGGGACACAACTTATTTTTTCCAACTTTTTCCTCTTAGGATAGAAGAAAATAAGACAATTAAAATTTTCAGAAGATTTATTTGATTATATGCAGTCTTCAAAGTGACATATATGTGTGTATATACACATATTTGTACATATAATCTATTATATATGTTAAATCCTTATGCAAATATTCAACTATTATTATTATATTATTATTATTATCATTATTATTATTATTATTATTTTGAGAAAGAGCCTCACCACGTCACCTTCAGTAGAGTGCTATGGCGTCACAGCTCACAGCAACTTCAAACTCTTGGGCTTAAGTAATTCTCATGCCTCAGCCTCCCAAGTAGCTGGGAGGTGCCTGCCCCTACAGATGCCTGTCACAACACCCAGCTATTTTTTTGTTGCAGTTGTTTAGCTGCCCTGGGCCGGGGTCGAACCAGCAACCCTCTATCTGTATGGCTGGTGCTGTAACCACTGTGCTATGGGTGCTGAACCAAGCAACTGTTTTTCTCATTATTATTATGTTTTTGAAGAAACTGGGGCTTAATGATTTTAAATAACTTAACACAAGATTGTATGACAGTGAATCCTAGAACCAGAGCTCTGACCACAACACTTATTAGAAGTAAAGACAAGTGAAAATGGTATAAAATATCCAAATATTTGTCAAGGAATGTTTTCAAATCCCATATATATGATATATGTATTATACATGCACATATGTTATATATACACATATATGTTATCATGTACATATATTTGGTTACATGCATAGCTTATGTAATGCTTTAAAGTATTAAGTCTATATCCATATATGTTATAAACACACACATATATATACATATATAATAATATATGTATATGCATGTGACATTAAATTATCAACAACTGTAGACTACTCTTGAATTAGTTATGATGATCAGGTATTTGGGAACTCTCATATTACTCATTCATTCATGAGCCTTTATTTCGTGTAGCCACTATGTGCCAGGCATTGTTCTAAGTGCTGGCAGGACAACAAGAGCTTATCCTCACCAGTAGGGAAGCAGACTATCTAAAGAATACATGTATACAAGTAAGACAATATCAGTAATTCATAGAAGTAACATAATTTTTAAGAAGTAAAGGCCATTTGAAAAAGAGCAACTTCTCTGGCCAGGGACAGGGAAGCTATAGATTCAATTGTCTGAAATGAATAATTTCTATGTGTGTTAGTAACAGAGGAAGGCTTCTATAAATGAATTTAAGCAAACAAGTGGAAAGACAAGAAGAACCAGGCAGACAGGAGTGAGAACTTGTAAGCAGGGCTGTCCCATGTGTGGTCCAAGGGCAGCATGCTGATTTTGTGAGGACTTTTTTTGGTTATCTGTGGAGTCAGATGCGACGAAAAGTGTGCACAGACTTTTTTTGCTAATCAGGTTTTATTACAGTTTGATTTAAGGTGTGAACTCTTATTCTTCACATGTGTGGCAGAGGTAAAAAAAAAAAAAAAAAAAATGATTGGGCACCCCTTTATGCAAAGCCAGAGACAAGAGTTGGGTGTTGGATTTTATCCCAGGTGTGGTGGTAAGTAGATATATTGGTTTACATAAATGTAACTTTCTATAAAAGGTTTTTCTTTTCCTTACATATTCTAATACTTTTTCTATGGTCAACTACAGAATGAAATAAAATATACTAATTTAAATTTCATGTATTTTTACTTCAAAATATTAAGGGGTTACAAATGTTTTGGTTACATAGACAACTTATATAATGCTTTAATTAAAATATTAAGTTTATTTTGATAAAGCTTCCCCAGAACACAGTAGAAAAGCTATATAGTATAAAATAAGAAAATTCTGCTTTTAACAGCAGGTTTAAAAGGAAAAATGTATGTAGCACTGCTGTGTGCTTGACTAAAGGTCTAGATGGTAGACATATCAATTTGCGTTTCAAAGTAACTAGAATTTTGGCTTGCAACCTTCCTTTTATAATCTATTTTTAACAGAATATATAATACCCTATGGATTATACTATTTCCTTTCTGTCGTAGCTAGAAATAATGCCCCCCCAATATATCATATTCATAGATTCCTAAAATCTGTAAATAGGTTACATAGAAAAGGAAAATTAAGGTTGCAGAGAGCATTAAGGTTGTTAATTAGCTTGTAGTCATATTATTTTGGATTACTCATTGAATCCAAAATCATCATAAGAATCCTTAAAAGGAAGAAGAAATTAGAAAAGAGAACCATAGAGATGTAATGTGGTTAAAACTAGGCTGGATGCTGCTAGCTTTGAAGTGAAGGAAACCACAAGTCAAGAAAAGAGGGTGGCCTGTGGAAAATAGAAGAGAAGAGAAAAAAAATTATAGCTTACAGCCCCCTGAGAGGAAATAGCCCTGCCAACACCTTGAAATTAGTCCACTGACATTTTTCTGTCTTACATAGTATAAAACAATAAATTTGCTGTAAGTCAGTAAATTTGTAATTTGTTACAGCATCAAAATCAATCAATCAATGAACAAAATACGCCTTCTCCTCTAGAATATGATGGCTAAAATGGCTTAACTTTTTGTCTCTTGAATTAGGATGTATTCCCAACATCAAGACCAGTGTTAGGTACTTGTAACTCTTTTCATATAGACGTGACGAATGAGTGTGCAAATTGTACCAACATTCTGCTCATGACCAGTCCATGCCTTCTTATTTCATGAGAGTAAAAATAAACATCATACAATTCTACAAAATCTGCACTGCAGCCTCTACTACTTTATTAATTTTATCTTCTTTACATTTCCTCTTGAATACTATATGTTAGCAATACTGAACTCCTTGCAATTGCTCTAAAATACCATACATGCTTCCATCTCTGAGATTTTTGTTCACTCTATTTTCTCTTCCTGGGAAGCTTACCCTCAAATATCCACCTGTTTTTCCATATTCCATCTTTCAGGTCTTTGCACAAACATCCCTTTAGCAGTGAGATTTCTCTGACCACACTAGTTGAATTCCCATCTATCTGCACATCCCTTTCCTCTGCTTTATTCTTCATTGGCTTCTTACTGTCTGTACAGATTTTTACTTACTTATTTGCTTATTCTTTATTCCTCATATTCTTCCAAGAGTGCAATTTTTTTTCTGTTTCCTTCTCTGCTATGCTTGGCACATAGTATATTTGTAAGATATAGTAATTCAATGGATCATACTATTCCAACAAAGGTCTGTCTTTAACTGCCCCTCACAGAGCTACAACATATGGAAATATCTGTCCAAGAGACACTGTAAGTTACTCAACAAAATAGACTGTTGAAGCTTACGGTATAGTTAGAAATCTGTAGCACTATTGAGATAAAATCTATTGAAAGGCAGCCAAAATGTCCATATACTGAAGTTAATAAACTTTGAATGTTAACTTTGTTTTCTGAGTAAGAGCATAAATAAAGATTAATACTTTAAAGTAATTTTGATGAAATGAGAGCCAAGAAACCCAACACAGATTACAGGGAACAAAAGAATCAAAGGATACAATAGTGAACCAGGAGAAAAGAAGGCTATGTCCTTAGCCACCTAGGTTCTGGGTTCTGTGGGTTATCTGGTAAGAAAGGAGATCACGGTGTAAGAAGCCACTACACACCTTTTATGTTTTGTCTATTGCAAGCCTGAAGTATAAAGCGTTGTTCTTGTTCGAGGGGACAGAATAGACCACTTGGATCAAGTCCTCCTATTATCTTCAAGACTATTTGGAGTAATGCACTGTTTGACTAATAAGAGTCAACATCCTATTGCTCAAAGTCACTGAATCAGAGAGAATTCCGTCACTGTGAGTGTTGGTAAGCCTTACACAGTACTAACCGGCAGTCCGTCAATACTGTTACCTATACCACTAGGACAATGCACAGAAGGCAATTTCCATGTGTTCTGTAGGGAGCAGGGACTTTATTCCCCCCATTTTAGGACCCTGCCTGGGCCTGAGAATTAGATCGACATAAAATAGATTAGCAGGAGAATAGTACACAAGTTAAATATAAGTTTTACATGACATGGACACCCTCATAAGTAAATGAAGATGCAAAGAAGTGGTAAAAGTGAATGTGTTTGTAATGGTTTGAATAAAGAGAGGTAATTGTAGAAAAGCAACTAAATTATCTGAGGAGGCTAAAGGAAGATAAGGAGTATTTTAATAAGAGCTGTTCTCCTACTATGATTCCCCATCAAAGAACATTTCTTTTCTTCTGGTACAGGTAGCAGATCTTTCACACGGGAGTTACTATCTCCTGTTTTCAGGGGAAAAGGGAGATATTAGAATCCCTTTTTTGCATTTTTTTCAAGTAACATTAAATATAAATAATTCTTATGCCACAGTGGCATATTTGAGGTGCATTTTCTGCCACTCTTCGTTTCCAAATGCAGAGCCTGGCTGTGCCAGGACCCCACTTAGTCCCTGAAACTTCTCTTCCCTCCTGAAAATAAAATGAGCACATATGCACTGCTTCCCATGTTTCCCTCCACAAACAACTTTGGTAACTGGTATCCAAGCAACTATAAGAGTGTATGTGTGCTGATTTGAAGAGTTTGAAGCTTGGATTAACCATTGAGCATAATAAAAACTTCCATAGACAGGGAGATAAGTGGAAGCTGTGTTGTGGATGCCTCCTGGATGGTGCTCTCAGGGCACAATTGCTGGTTTAACAAGTAGAAGTAAGTTGGGATTTGACTTTCAGTTTGTTCTGAGGTGGTTGAACACAGTTCTGACACAAACCCCTCATATCAGGTATCGCAACAGATGGATTCTGTCTATATTGGATTGCTTCACCTTCTTCTTTTGTGAATTTGCCATGTCCAATTTTTTTGTGTAAACACCACACAGCAATAGAACAACAATAGTAAACATTTAAAAAGATTCTTTTATTTAATATTTGCAATGACTTCATGAGGTAGTTGTCACTAGCTCCATGTTTTAAATCGACAATAAAAGGTTAGGCAATTTGCCTGAATTATAAATCTCCAATGGCAAAGAAGAGATTTGAACATGTATTTTATGATTACAAATAAATGACAGTATATTAATTAAAACATGCCTTTCTGTTTGGTTAGATGTCTACAGAACAGAAGAAAATATACATTCACAATCCATTCATGTTACAGTCACCGATTTCCCCTTGTAGAGTAACAGATATCTAGCTAAATAAAAATTTGGTAAAGTAAATCTTTTAGTTCCACTTACCTGAAGAAAAGTCAAAAGGAGAAGAGTCTATGCTATTAAAAAGTCTAGAAATGGTTTACACTTTAAATAATACATTGAACAAAAAGCACGTTTCAAATAAATCTTTCAGCAATATTATTTACAAATATAAAATTTTCTGTCTATAGCTTTAGATTTGAAGTCAGTTAAAATATTCAGGTTTTTGAGCCATAATCTAATTTTAGGGAAATGTTCATTAATTTTGATCTTGCAATTCTTCCTTTCCATCATAATATTTGTTACTTTTCTAAACATCACTCAATTTTAATTGAATCTCTTTCTTTTTCTACTATTTTTCTTAATAACTGTGGTTTCCCAGCAATGGAATGATTCCAGATTTTCAAAACTTCCATCTTACTATACTATTAATGCCAAATAAATTCAGTATAAAAGTTGTTGTAGCAATAGCCTTTAAAACACGGGCTTTACATGAAGAAAAATGCATCTAGTGTGAACAAACTTTAAATATTATTTTTATCCATAAAAATCTGTAAAAATACCAGGTACCTATTTTGGCAAATATAAGTTTGATTCACACTTAACTCCTCCACTCTGGTTTAAATGTCACTTTTAACTTGTTCAACATTGCTCAACTAAGATGAATAAAACATCTTATATTATATAATAATCAAAAGCCTGTTCTGTCAGGTATCCTTAAATGTTCTCTTAAGCTTTTTACTTGCATAATAATATCAATTCGGAATTTATATCAACATTGTAGTAGTTATTTATGTATTCTTACTAATAGTTTTACTATCCCCTATAGTTACACAATTACAGTGACTACCTTAAAAAAATGTCCTTTTTTACAAGCGTGTAAAAAGAAACTAAAGAAGAGCTGTAATAATAACATAACAGTACAACTTTTAATTTTAATATCCAGTATATCCTTTTACATTCTCAATAATCAAGTAGCTAAAGGGCAAGTTATTATCCCTCTTTTATAGAGAAGGAAACCAGTACTCGTAAAGTTTAAGTGACAAATCCAAGGTCGCTTTGCTAATGTGTGGAAACAACACAGTCAGGAAGATCAGTACTAACATTAGAATTCCAAGGTCAGTGGTTTTTCTATACTACAAAATAGTAACACTGTTTCGATACAATTTTGAACCTTAATAAAGAAAATGACATTTCCTTATTTCTATATATATAAAAAAACAAAATGCAGCACTTTTACTGTAGCTATAAAATGAAATTAATTGGATTTGTGCATTTTGATGGTTCTCATAATGTGCATCTTACTTATGAAGTAAAATAAACAAACTTAGATACTAACAGTTTTGAGAATAAATACAAATATTTTTGAAAAATAATATAAAAGAAGCCATGACACTTTTCTATTCCTTTTTCGAACTAAATTTTAGAAGACGGAATTGTTACATTTAAATGCTTTCCATTTTAAATATTTAATCCTTAGTACAGCTTTATATTTTTATGGTATACACATATCAAGGAAGACAGCACATAATACAAAGACTCATTATTTTTATTATTAAATGAATAAACTATTACACTGCTACATTAATATAAATTTGTAGCAATTTATTTTTAAGTGACTTTAAAGCTCTAATGTTCAACAATTTTTTTGTGACTCAATTTTAATATTAGCTGCCTCACCCTCGAAATTATTCACCCTAAACTATTTCCAACGCACTTGTGAAGTGGGTCATCATAATTCTAGTGAAACACCCCCCACCATTGCCAAGCTAGCCATTTATCTACTTCCTTAGAAGGAAGGAATTATTAAATCCAAAAGTTACATATTAAAATGGACTATTCATCTGAAATAAAATAGAGGAAATAACACACATTTATGCCAAATCCACATAAATGTGTAGAATGCAATTGTAATTACAATTATTGAAATAACAGTTTTCCGTTTAAGGCTTTTATTTTTTCTGAAACTTTCTGAAAATGTAGATATTTGAGATATCCTAAATTTCTATGAGAGACCTAAGAATATTTCACTAATTTATGTCTTTCCTTTTTGTAATTTTGGAAATATATTAAATAATATCTTTTACACCACAACTTACATTTTAAGCAATCTTATTTTTTAAAATATCTTATCAATATTCAATATGTTAAATGATGATTCCTTATACATGAAAAATTTGTAAGGTACCAAAATTTCAATTATTTAGTTTAATGCAGATCATATATTCTCATAAACTGGAATGTTGGCATATGACCTTCTTACTTATTAATCTTCTTAACTATAATAAAAGGCCTTGACATTTTAGGCTGTGATGTGTATCTTACTACTTCTTCTATACGGAAAATTATCTTGCATCTCTGGAAATGCTCTTTCTGATTGTGTTTAACATCAGGTCATTTTGAGAAAAAAAAATGCCTTTTACTCCATTTCTTCACTTACGCATATCTACCTATGTTAATGCTCATGACTGTAATCATATGTAGCAAAAAGGACACTTGAAAGATAAACAATATTATAATTTGAGGGAAAATATGAAGAAAATAAAAGAGGGCTAGGAAGTTTTTCATCTAGGACAAGACATTAAATAATTACTTCAAACAGTCTTAGGTATTGCAAATCTTCATTTTCTCTTATAAAAAAATTAATTCGGAAGAAGCAAATTTATAGAGTATATATTACAGTTGTGATACTTCAAAGACAAAGCCATTTCTTATATCTACAATTTACAAGTTTACATTGAACATGAACCTGAACTGTAAACGTATGCAGTTCAGATATATGTCTGAGAGACCTATAATAAACAAGAAATGTAGCTGTTATAATTATCTCCACTTGGTGGATGAAATAAATAGAGTTCAGCAAGATCAAATAATATTTCCAAGTCAGAATTCAAACTGTGGGTATTTAACTTCAATATGAGTGCTCCTCCTACTATATTCTTTGAATTACATTCTAAAATTCATTTCTCTCTTTATCACCAATAACTAGAACCACAGTCTAGATGATTCATTTTCACTTATATATATGCAAAAATGTATTGCATTTATTTATCATAAATTTGACTGACCAAATTTGATACTATTCACTCCTCTCTGTTGATTGGTATTACAGAAAATGTAAACATGTAACAAAAAAGTGTGGTTATCTCTTTTCTATAATACTGTACTTTATAAACATAGAATGTATAATGATAACAGACAAGACGTTATTTAAAATTGTTAAAGTAATTGAATATTTAAGACACTTGCTATGTGAAGAGCACATTTCAGAAAGATACAACAGCAGCATGAAATAGTTAGGGTGGTGATATACAGATTGGATGTACAAACGAGGCCAGGTATCCAGCCCATAATCACCTGGGAGAGATGACGGACATGACCTAGCCTAGTAACGCCAGCAATTGAAGGGAGGAAGAGATGACAGCAACTGGGTACCAGTTCGGAACAGAGAGACTGACAGACATTGGTTTGGGGGTGTGTGTTTATTTATGACATAAGCATATTTTGTAATGTTTTATAAAAGGTTCTATAAATAACCAATTGTTAAAAACTATTAGGAGTCTTTTGATTAATTATTGATTTTAGGTAACATTCAAAGACATTTCACTGTGTAGCTAAAACTAAGAAAAATTAACATTTCATCAGGCTCTATAGTCTTGGCAAGAGCATTAGGGAATAAGAACAATGGAGTTGGTTGACTGCTTAACTGTGTATTGGGGAGGGTTATATTTCATTATACTACATCACATAATTACAAATATAGAGTCAGACTGTCTGTGTCTGGACCCAGTAAGTCAGCTATTTGACCTTGGACCCAGTCTTAGTTTCCTTGTCTCAAAAACGAACGTAATCAATGTTAGTCTTTCTTAGGTTGATTAGAGGATTTAATGAGGCAATGTGTGTCACATGCCTGGCCTATTATAACTATTCAATAATTATCAACAAATGTGCTTTAAGTTTTGTGATTACCACAGGCAAAAAAATATATCCTTAGACATATGGGAAAACTATAATAAAAGTGAAAAATATGTAAAGGAAGTTTAAAAACTTTATTTGCATTCATTATTTTTTACTATTACTATCATTTTATTTAGATTATTAGGATTGACATACTTTATAGAAAACAAGTGTCAAAATCCAAAGCATATTAAAAAATATATATGTTTATTTTAAATAAATATATAATGTTTTGAGGCTTTTTGAGGACTTATTGAACAAGGTAGCTAATTTTCAAGAATAACAAGGGGGGAAAAAAGAGTTTTCAAAAGAATTTAGTTCATTTTGTCTGTACAACTGACAAAAAAAAAAAAAAAAAAAATTCTCCTTCAGAAATTAGAATATGGGTCCAAAGAGCAGCTAAATTTAGAGAGGCTTATCTTACTTGAACTTTCGAACCTGTTGAAAATTCCTCATGAGGATCTTTCCTTCCCTCATTATTTCTCTACCTTTGAAATATTGATACTGGCTCTCATAGTTTTCTTTCATTTTATTTCATCAAAGATTGCATACTTCATTTTCCTCTTACATGAACTTCAAATATATCTGCTATTTATTCTTCAATTGCATGGCTCATATGCTTAATGACAGTGACAGTAAACTTGCAGAATTATTAAAGGAATATGCCCCATTTCAAAACAAAATTTGCTTTTCACCCATAAGTCCCTGATTATATCTCTTCTGATTCTTTCTAAAAAAACTTTTTTCTCATTCACTTTAATAAAGTTCATTTGTCCTTGGAATACCCTTTTATCATTTTCAATACCTTTGGTACATATAAAATATTGTAGTTGGATTCTAAATTGACTCAGGAAAGCTAAATATAAGTAGGTAGAGAAATAATTGTTATTAAATGACTACTATCAACTTGTTGAATAAAATGTTATGTTTCTTCACATTTCTTTAAAATCAGTCATTGATGATTGAGGAGGTGGGGAAAGGGGGTTGGTGGAGAAAATTGACTACCTTTTAAATACATGCTAAAAACTAGCTTGCTTAACATTTGAGTCAAGTAAAAACCTTTGCTAAATGAAGAGACTGAGAAATCTGTCAAGTTAGCTAGGCAGGTGGACCCCTATCATTCATGTGCTTACATTTGCCTGCTCAGTTGAAAATGACTATCTCTGTCTATTAAAACAAAATCCAAGAAAAAAACATATTTATATACTATGAAGAGACTAATTAAACTAATCTTTCCCTGTTTTATCATAGCCTCATAAATTGAGGGATCTTTACCTATGTCTCTAACATCACATGTTTGGATCTCCAAGGAGTGTGCTAAGCTAGACAACGACACTATTTGTGTTTCTTTAAATAAATCATTTAACTTTCTGAAGGTGGTACCTGCAATAGTGCATAAGTTCCTCTATCCTCAATTTATGATTATGAAGTAAAAGCCCAGGGCATACGCTGATTGAAAGATAGTGAAGTTTTTAATCTTTGAATAAACAGTATAAAAATTTACCCATTAAAAAGTATTAACATATTTTAACAAAAAGTATTTTGCTTATTCAATTGTTAGCCTTAATATAATGAAACCATTTCTTCTCTATCTATATTATTAAATAGGTATTTGGGAGATGAGAATCCTAATAATGAATGCTACCTGCCATCATTCCTTCCAAACATCCAGCATTATACTAACAAGTAGGGGTAAATTAAAATCAAACAAGCAAATTCCTTATAAAAAGAATCGACTATTGATGATTAATCTATCATCCAAATTTGAGAATGAAAAAAGCATTATTAGTAGTAGTCATACTAGGAGAAGAAACTTAAACTGAGGATGTTCTGGGCTTATCATGGCATGAAGTCATCAGTATACATATTGTAAATGTTTACAAGAGCAAAAAGAAAAATGGGTAAGACTATGAAATTTACTTACCCTAGTTGGGTAGAATTGAAACCCATGGTGGGAAGCAAGTTATAAACATTTTGCTGTGTTATTTCATTAGCTACAATAAATTAATTCACTGCCTTTGAAATTTGACTCTCCCCCTCCTCTCTCTTTTCTCACCTCTCTTTCTCTCTCTCCTTTTCTCTCCTCCTTGGTGCTGCTCTGCAGCATCCATCCCTCATCAATAAAAACCTTTCGTACAAAAAAAAAAAAAAAGAAAGAAAATAAATTTGACATAACACTAAAATTTTGAACAAGAAAACTCACAACAATATTTTAATGGAAGCAGTAAATGTTTCATTTAGATGAGAAAATTAAAGTAAAAATTTTGAAATAAATATTGCCCTGGGCACACAGTGAGTAAGATACAAAGCCAGGACAAAAATATTTGCAAAATATTGCCTCCACAATATGTTTCCTATGAGAAGATGTCTTAGTTGAGCATCACAGGAATTCTTGCTTCTCCATTATAGATAAAGCTCTCCTGATAATTTCAGTGATCAGAATTTTGCCTTTAGGGAATTCATAAATTAAGCAAAGAGAGCATTCTACACATCCATTACCAGAATAATTCTTTGTGGTATCCATCTCATAAATATCAAGCAACAGTTGTTTTAGCTGGAGTAACCAATAATATCCTGTATATAAAAATGATAAATATTATCAGCTTCAAATCTAAAGTTTTTATTGAAGTTCATGAAAATATAATTTGAAAGCATATTCAAGTAAACATCAAGTGAAAAAATTTGTGTGAACTATAAACTATACCTACACTAATTCTTATGATCTCATTGGGTAAAAATTAAAATATATTGCATATTAGGTAGTGAATCAGTAGGTATTCCTCCATTTCTTTGTTAAGCATATGGACAATACATATAAATTTGGAGAAAATTTCTAAACAGCATTTATCACAATATCTTACAGGAATTTAGTAAATTAATACATTTTTTCATAAGGTTAATAAATATGTTTAACCATATTAGCACAAGTGCAATCCAGTAATTAGTAGTTGTTAAATTTTATCAGTCATTTAAAACATCACTGTTGTTTTTAAAGTTGTATTTAATTCGAAAATAAACATGTCTTAGGCAGGGTCAATGTATTAGGCATTCTATACATGGAGAAGTTTAAGTTTACTGGCTAGGTATATAAAATAATAAATTAGAAAAAGAGAACTAGAAACATTTATTTCTTCATTCAATCATTACTAGATATGTATATAGTTCTTACTATGTTCAGGAATTTTTTTTTTTAGTGTTAAAAACAATCTTTACTTCTTTATAAGGAAAGTATAAAATCATACAGGCGATCAAGACGAAGGCAGCTTAAAAAGTACAGCACAAAGATATACAAATGAACAAAGATCGGGTAGTTCAAAAGCATTGCTTTCATCGGCTGAAGAAATATCCTCCAAGAAGCTTCATGCCACAGAAGAAAATGGTCACTGGGCTGTCGCGTGGAGCAGCAGAGCCTGGCCCAGTGCAGGAAGTCATGAGCAGCTGCTCTCTTTCCCTTTTCCACAAGCGTTGACAAACTCCATCGTTTCATTTCAAGCGAAACTGACTACTTTGATCTCTTCAATTCAATTGTGGAGTTGATTTCCGGGGCGTGTCCCCAGCTAAACACAGAGGTTAGACCCAAGCCACAGGAAGAAAGACAACAGGTTCTTCCAGCCTAGGTGGTGAGCACCCCTCTCCGTGGCCACCCCGCCACCCCGCGCCAGCCCAGGGACCAGAAGGCCTGGCCTGTGGCCCAGCATCTTCACCCCATCCTCTCTAAACACAGGAAAGCAAGACTCACCCTCATCCATTTACAACCAAGTGCACAGATTCAGAAAGTGGGTTTCCTAAGTAGGAAATCAAGGAACCAGCAGGGAGAGTGCTGTTCAATCACCACTTTGGGCGTGTGTAGATATGTGTGTTATGTTCAGGAATTTTAATAAACTCTAGCCTAGAGTGGTGAGTAAAATATGTACTTTTTCTTAGAAGGCTTAATATCTTTTGAGAAATTAAATGTTTAACAATTATCAGGCTTTATTAAAAAAAGTGCAAGCTACTAAAAGAAATGTGTTACCATGAATTGTGATTTAGGGTGAGGAGTCAGAAAAGGAGTTTAAGACTTCAGAAGTTCTAGAAAGTTAACCAGTCTTGATTGAGAGTGTGCTTAAGGAAAACAGAAGAGTGAACTTTAACGAGCTATGCAAATCTTCTGAGGTGACCAAAGGCCTTTCATCAGAACTGAGTAAAAGTCTGTCTATGTCAATGACTAACACTTTTTTGTTGGAGGAGTGGAGAGCAATTTGTAAACACAATTATAAAGGCTTACAGATTTGGTGGAACATCTTAGGAAGAGAATTTATTAGGTACTAAACTTCTTTCATTCAATTTTAAACATTTTCTTTCTTTCCATTTTAAATGCTTTCAACTTTAAACATTGTTACAAACGATTCTACTGTTTTTTAGTTAGTTATTTCAGGAAACATTTCTCTTATTAAGAGTTTGAGTGTGAAATTTTGACTCTATAGAGGAGAGAATCAACATTGAATACAGAAAGGCACATGATATCTGGCTGTCTCACTATTCCTGACACTAATATTGACTGTTGGGTTAGGGGGTCATTATCTTATTTTTCCCATTCTAAAATTGCACTTTTCTTCCAGTATCAACAAGTAATATGCACTGCAAAGCTTTGTAATCATGCAAATGTACATTTACCCAGCAAATTAATTCAGAATTAAAGAAAAATCTATGCTTCCACATTAAACTACACATAAGGGGACAAGTGGGATTCACAAAAATATAGACATCCCTTTGCATGTATAAATGAAACATCAATTCATCAAAAATAAAAGAAAAACTCTTAGAAAAAAGAGAAGAGCTTGAAAATAGCTGACTAGATAGTCTTTGATTGACAAAGACAGACAAAGACAGCAAGCAGTTAACACATGTAGAAAAGAGCTTCTAAGAGAGAAGGATAAGCTTCACAGGGAACATGACAGGTACAGAAGGAAAAGTAAGGTAAGTGAAGCAATCAGCCCAGCCAGGATTGGCTCAGAGCCAGAAGAAACACCCCAGTGTGGGGAAATGTACGCAAGAGATACACAGTGGTCCACATTCTCACTGGGGGCTCCTATAACCCTAGACATAGAAAGCCCTCAGCCCCTAAGGACCCTGCAATAGTACAGGGAGCTGTGTAGAGTCTCCATGATGGCATTGTTTCAGAGAAGGAATTTATGCTGGGTCATACACAGCCCTCCCAAGATCCAAGTAGTTGCAGCATTCAGCCATTAGGAGAGCCCAGGCTCCACTATAATCCGTTCTGCCCTGGGGTTCCAAAATACCGGCACCTCCACTTCTCTGCAGCCCCACTGACACCCTCCCACAC
Source organism: Loris lydekkerianus (assembly GCA_963574355.1). NCBI lineage: Eukaryota > Metazoa > Chordata > Mammalia > Primates > Lorisidae > Loris > Loris lydekkerianus. Next base: position 81,846 of record CAUYPK010137735.1, read on the forward strand.
CCACTCAGAGGGCGGCAGCATCACAGGACTGATTAGACCCAGTGGTGTGGCCAAATCCCAAGACTCTTGCCCATGCAATGGCCTGCACTTCAGGGAACAGGCAGTTGGTGCACCAGAGGCTGCTCTGAAACAAAGGGGCCAAGTGTGCAGCCACCTGGAACTTCTGCCAAGAGAATAATCTCATCCCATGAATGCAACTTAGGGATGTTAGGTATGTGCTCTGTGCCTCCTGCCAGCTACCTCTGTGGCATTTGGGAGTCTGGGGATTGATCTGCTCCATCCATTTAATTTGGTGCTTTCCCACCTAATGAGGGGTCTGAAGATGAAACCCATCTTGCCTGGTACCACCCCCATCAGTGCCCGTATACATAGTACAGGGCCTTGGGGATTGATCCACCCCACCCACTACCAACAGTGTACATGTACCCCTTTCATGGAAATGAGGTTAGGGTCACCCAACCTGCTGCTATCACATGGCTGGCATCCTCCCACATACACCAACTGAGTGCCTAGGAACTGGACCACCTGTTCTACTGCAGCCATTGCTGCACCTGCACATGCTTTCTGGAGGCTCAAGAATTGGCCTGCTGCTGCAACTCCCACCATTGACATGGCTTACACCACCCAGGGGACAAAGGACATGTCTGCCCACCTGGCACATAGAGGAACCCACCAATGACACTGCCAGCATCTGAGCAAGAAACCCAGAGGCTCAAGAACCAGCATGCCAGGAACTGCTGGCACTGGCACCTGTGTATACCTCCTGCAGATCCAAGGACAAGCACACTCAGCCCACTGCCACCCCCATGGGGCCTACGGATGGACCCCACTGAATCCTCAAGCCTAGGAAAGCCTCACCACAACCTCTGCAAACCTCCTCAGCCTGGCCCCCAAAGAACTCACAGATACCACTGATGACTGTAACACCCAAAGAAATAATATGGAGACTACAATATACTTTTTCCCTAAATTTGGAAAAAAACAATTACATCAACTGATATATGACTATCAATATAACAACACAAAAGACATGGTAAAGCCAGGAAACGTGACCCTCCAAAGGAACACAATGATTCGCCAGCAACAGAATATAATGAAAAATAAATGTATGGGATGCCTTTAAAATAATTTAAAATAATTACATAAAAGCTCAATGAGACACAAGAGAGCACAGATATTCTAAACCAACAAAATGGAACATTTTCAAGTCTCTGCTCAGACTACAATAAAAAACCTGGAAATCAATATCAAGAAACAACTTGGAAATTGTACAAAGACATGGAAATTAAACAATATGCTCCTGAATGAACATTAGATCAATGAAGAAATTAAGAAGGAAATCGAAACATTTCCTAAAACAAATGCAAATGGAAACTAAAAATACCAAAGCCTATGAAATATGGTGAAAATGATGCAAAGAAGAAATTTTGTAGCAATAAACACCTATCAAAAAAGTGAAAATATATCAAAACAACCTAATAATATACTTGAAGGAAATAAAAAACAAAATCAGGCCGAATTCAAAATTAGTAGAAGGACAGAAATAAGGATGAATGTAAAATCAAACAAAATGGAAACTAAAAAAGTACAAGTATCAATTAAATGAAAAGTTGGTTTTCTGAAAAGAGACAAAATCTATAACCTGCTAGCTCAACTAACCAGAAATAAATAAATAAAATTGAATTATTTTTAAAAAGTAGACTCAAGTAAAACCAGAACTGAAAAAGGAAACATTACAACTGATGTCACAGAAATGAAAAGAATCATTATTTGATTATAATATCTGATCATATTGTAAGTACATGCTAAAAATGGGAAAATCTAAAGAAAATGGATATATCCCTCGACCCAACCTACCAAAAAAACCTGCGCAGATGAATATTGAGTAACAAGATTGAGTCAGTAATAAAAAATCTCATAACAAAGAAAAGTCCAGTGTCAAATGGTTTTACTGTTGAATTCTACCAACTTATAGAATCTCCATCCTTTTAAGGAAAAGGTAACACCAATTCTTCTAAAACTATTACATAAAATTAATGAGAAGAAAATAATTTCTAATTCGTTCTATGAGGGCATTGTTACTCTAAAACCAAAACCAGACAAGAACATAACAAAAAAGAAAACTACAAGACTATATGCCTCCATGATCATATCAATGTACACAGCTCTGATTTAATAAAAAAAAAAAAGAAAGAAAAAACATTAAAAAAAAGACTATATGCCTGATGAACACAATATCCCTACTGACATGCAAAATCCTCAATAAAATACCAGGAAAATGAATCCAAACACACCAAAAAGATAAGGCACCATGATAAAGTGAGATTTTTCCCAGAATGCAAAGATGGTTCAATATATATAAATTGATGAATGTGACACAAAGAAAACAAAGGACAAAATCTATGCAAACATCTCAACAGATGCAGAAAAAGTATGTGATGAAGTTCAGTATCCTTCATGATAAAGTGCTCTAGTGGTCATTGAAGCAACATACCTCAATATAATAAAAGCTATACATGACAAACCCACAGTTAACATCATACAGAATGAGAAAAAGCTTAAAGCCCCTTGTTGATTGCAACACTATTCACAATCGCCAAGATATGAAATTCACCTAAGTGTCCATCAATGATGAATAGATAAAAATGTGGGGTATATGTAGACATATTTAAGTGGCAATTGTTTTATAGCAGAATTCTCATTAGATTAAATTGATGCAAGAAGAAAACTTAAAATATGTAAGTTTTGAGAAAAATAATTATTAATCTAAAACTACAGCATTTATAATACCATTTAAAAATGAGACCAAAATAAATTTTACCACTCATATTATTCATTGATAGAAAACATATATTCTGTTCATTAGAAATAATATTGAAATGACAATAAAAAGTAGCAGAAAACATAAACTTCAATTCTACTTTGTGCTTTTTTAAGAATGAAAAGGGTCCTTCTTTCAATAAAAGTCAAAGTGAGACAGTGCTGATCTGGCCCTGTAAACATAGTGGTTCTGTGGAGGGGGTCCCCTTGCCAGAGTTGTTACTTAAAAAAATTTTTTTTTATTAAATCATAGATGTATACATTAATGCGACCATGGGGCACTATACACAGGTTGTATAGACCGTTTGACACATTTTCATCACAGGAGATGCTCAGCTAGTCCTTGGAAACTCTATTGTGAGAAAACTGAAAAGTAGTTTCCCTAATTTCAATTTCTTCTCTCCAGGATGGAAGACATAGAAATCCTTCGATGGAGTTCATAAATTTTAGCCCTTAGGGAAAAAGAAATGGTGAAAATATTGAAGGTTGGGTAAAGAGAGACAAGGTAGTGTAGCACATCTCCTGAGACCAGAGCCTTGCTTTTAATATGCATTGTCTCGTTTATGTATCTAATGACACTTGTTAGGAAAGCTTATTGTGAATATGTGTTCACACTGTTTCACACAGGCAAATTTTTAAAAAAAAATCTATTATTGGAGAACATAAAATGAAAATGAAATAACATGAAATGCAAATCTATATAAAACAGCTTTTAACTTCAACTGAGACACATAACTTCAACACAATTTTTAAGGAGGCGTTTAAGTGGTCACATAATTTAGAAAGCTAAAAAATGGAAATTTCAAAGACATGTGAAGTAACTATCAAATTCATTATACCAAATGATATTAAAAGATAATTATGTGCTGTTTTTCTTATTTCTAATTGTCGTTTCTGTAAATGCTACTATTGAATGCTGCTTGAGTAGCAATTGCAATATTACACTTTCTCTTAAACATATGTATGAGAGAAATAATATAAAATGTATATATATACACAGCCCAAAATAATTGGCAACTTACATCTCACTCAATCTTTTTCAAAGACTCTATTTAAAGGAATCTATAAAAGACTGTCATTTATGTACAAAGATATCCACTGTTTCATTGCGCCGATTCTAAACTGAGTAATAGTCAAGTATGACGTCTCTATGGTAAAGGGAATATACATTTTGTTAACAAAAGATTTTAAATGAAATGTAAAATTCTCCAATGTAAAAAGCAAATTTAAAGAATAACCATTATTCAGAGAATAAAAGAAATGTAAGCACAATAATGGTTATTTTTTATGGTAGATGCTATGCTTTGAATATGTGTGTCCCTCCAAAATGCATACATTGAAACCTAAACTGCGAGGTGATGAAGGTATTAAAAAGTAAAGCCTTTTGAAAAGTGATTAAGTCATGAGGGTTTCCCTTTATTAAAGAGGCTTCAGAAAGCTGTGTGGCCCTTGCGTCTCTCCTGCCATCTGAGAACACAGCATATGACCCTTTGTGCTCCCCTTCTGCAATATGAGGATGTAGCAAAAAGGAGTCACATGCAAAGCAGAGAACAGGCTTCAGCAGACATTCAATTTGCCAGTGCTTTGATCGTGGCCTTCTCAGGCCCCAGAACTAGGAGAAATAGATTATCTTTCTTCTAAATTACCCAGTCTAAGATATTTTGTTATAGCAGCAGAAGTAGACCGAGAGTGGAGTTATTGATGAATACCATTGTCTGCCCTGTAATATCTGAATTTTCCGTGTATCTTACAATGATCCGTGTTCATGTCATAATGATAAATTAGATAATAGAAAAACAATCAAAATATATTCAGTCAAAAGCTACACCTTCTGGAAGTCTGGATTAAATCTTTTTTATACATACACATGAATGTATATGTGCATCTATATTATGTATTATTATACGGTATAGAGGAACTCTATACATGTAAGAAAATTAAGCTTGCTAGTTTATAATTATACCTTATGTGTGTTTGTTTGTAGTTGCATGTACACCTTTGTGTATTTTCTGTGTAAAGGAGTTAATGATACTTTTACAAGTGGCAATTTTTCTATAAGCAATTCAGATGGTGCTGAGGGTTTTGTTGGCTTGTTTCTTCTTAATGATCAAACTGAACTACATGAGGAAAGAAACACGCATTTTCCTAGCAGTGTGAAGGAAAAGAATAGCTCTTCTTCACGTTCTCAAGTCGCCTTTTAAAAAATCTATTACAAACCAAATGCCATTAGGGTGAAGGTTTCATTGCACAAAGCATCTGATTCTTGTGGTAGACACAGTATAATGTTGACTAAGAAACCATGCATCTTGATTTTGACAGGTGACTGATGTTTGAATCAGGAAGGCCATAGTCTACAAGAAATAATTTTACCCATCTTCATTCCTTTAATTCTCAATTACAGTTAACTGAGTAATTTGCCAAGCAAAAGTTCTTTTCTTTTTTTATTTACTTATAGTCACATATGTAAGTGTGTATTATTACTATTGACAATATTGGTCAGTTTTTAAGAATGAACAATTCTCAGAGTGTAACTAGCAGATGTAAATGTATTTAATATATGGCCATGTGTGATTTTCTGTAATTACCTTTTTTCTTTAGAATGCATCAGTCAAAATTTTATCTGTTTTATTCAGTTAACATTCAGAACACTTGGCATATGATTAAAAAAATCATAATCAGTATTTAAAACACATTTTTATTTTCTAAATGTTATACATAATTTTTTAAAAATTGCTTCAATCTATTTTACTAAAAATGATTAGTCAGCCAACGATGATCTTTTGAGACCACATTAATATCCACAAAGCAAAAGTAATTGTGTAACAGAGGGCTATTGGTACTATGTTATTGATGTCTTAGCTCTAACATGAAGGTAGAAATTTAGCATCATGCTATAAATAGGAAAATTTAGTTGATGGCATTGACTGGTCTTGTGTTTTTACTATTCCTTTGGGGTAAAGTATAATATAACCTAATTAAAGTGGTGGAGCTATCACCACAGGAAAAATTGTTGCTATTTCATTTGACAATAAAGTAATTAGCTTCTCTATTTGAGGGTTTACTGTAGCTTAGTAATTAAGCTATCCTCTGGAATTTATTTAAAATTTGGTGAAAACACGGTAGCTAGTATGTGATTTTTGTCCATTAAATATGTTTACAGTTCCTTGTCTATAAAAAGTTACAATATATTCACATGAGATTTCAGGATAGAGTCTAAGTCATCCTAAGATTTATATCTTGCAACTTGTTGAGTATTTAAATGATAAAATAAATAGTAAACAGAGTACCAATGAGGAAAAATTAGTGTTCTAAACTTCAGTACAAATGAGGGTACATTTACAATATTTTTCTGAATGTATAAATGTGTGTTTTAATACCTTAAGTTCCTTGCAGATGACTAGATAGTGATCAACTCCAATATTCTTTTTTTTTTTTTTTTTTTTTTTTTTTTTTTGCGGTTTTTGGCCAGGGAGGGGCTTGAACCCACCACCTCCAGCATATGGGACTGGCGCCCTACTCCTTTGAGCCACAGGCGCCGCCCAACATTCTTTTAACTACTAAAATTAATTTAGCAAATGAACATAATGCAAATGATTTAATAATAGCCTATGTTACTGGTTAGGGGATTGAAACTCTAATTTTTCTGCATACTAACAATGATTTGTATTAAACAAGTATACTAACACCTAAATATCTTAGATTTGTAATTTCCTCTGTCATGAACTATGGAGCCCAAGGGCCACAATTCTTGCTATGGATCTCTCAGTCTAGTGGTAAACATGGGCGACAAAATAATTATTGTGTTTCATTATATAGCTGTAAGTGTGAAAGTGCTATGAAGAAGGACAGGGTGAAGAGAGGATAAACAATGGAGATATGATATAATGTGTGGGTGTCCAGAAAGGGCCTGTCTCATGGGGTCTTTTAACCTGAGAACTGACGGAAGAGTACCATCAGTAAATAAGGCTGAGGGGAGCCTTTCACACAGAGTTAGCTAGCAGTAAGTGCTGAAGTTGAAAGGGAGAAGAGAATATGAGATATGGGAAATCTTTTTAAACGTTCCAGTATGACCAGAAAGAAGATGGTATACATTCATTCTACCTCTTATTGGTATGGGAAGATAAGTTATTCAGTGAGGCCTTCTGAATGAAATTTTCTTTTGAGAAAGTTGGGGGTTGCCCTAGAATTTGTTATTAAATGGAATTTTAGTTTGAACTACACAAATTGCTCTTTATGTAGGTTTAAAAAAAATGCTCAAATGGCAGCAAATTTATTTGGTTTACCCTAAGGTAATTTGAAAAGAAATGCTACATATTTCATGCTCACGTGAGGGTATTTAATTTTTGTAATGAAACCAGATGAACAGAACTCCACAAATATTTAAAATATGATTCCCCTTTAGAACTGAATATTTTTAAACTCATACTTTTAAGCTTCTAGCAGAGCTTAGCTTTATCATCATTGTAAAATAGACTTTGCCCCTCAGAGTCACTTGTCTGGTGATGTCTATATTTAAAGTTGTGGAGAACTGACTGTTGCTGGTTTCAGCACTGCTGTAGCTGTTTATATCTAGTCAAGACATATTATACCCAGGCTGTGTTGGTAATAGATGAGTACTTGAGTGAACCATCCCTTTGATAGTTAGATCACACCAGCCTTGCAATTTTAGTGTAAATGTAATTTGAAAGGCTTGTTACTTGTTTCTGGTAAGTGTTGTGACTAAGATGAAAATATGTCACACTGGCTTATTGGCTCTACTTGGAAAAGACAGAACTGTCACAGACAAGAGGGAAAAAATGCTTCATCATCTACATTAAACTCTGAGGACCTAAAAGATCTGCTGTGTAAACAAAGTTGATGTATATTTTGTTCACTAACTTCTTCCAACGTCAAAATAAGAGGTGCTCTGGGCCCCATTTTTTCATAGCTTTTGAAAGATTATTGAGAAAAGTTTTAAGTTTAAGTTTAAGAGAAATGTTTACCCTCCAGAAAAGACTGGCTTATAACTCTCATGATAGATCAGGGAAAGAAGCAAAGCATATTCCCATTTGGAAAAGATACGATGGAAAATGTTCACTATGGGAAAAAACTCTGTCCTCTGAAAATATATTCTTCTTGAAATAACGCTCATATTTTTAGCAGAGGATGAATTTGCACCTAGAATATAGGAGAGAAATAATAACACAGCAAATGGAAATCATTCCCTAGGATATCTTAGCAGTTACTACAGTATATATACATCAACTAATTTGTGACCCTAGAAAGTTACATTTATTTCATTTTCAGCTCCATAGCTACATAAATTATGGTTTTGGAGAACATATTTACCATTTATATTCATTCTAGATTATCATTAAAATTGTATTATATATTATCATTACTATCCCTCAGTGTGATTATAAATAGCGTGTGCCTACTATGAGACAGAGATTTTCATTCCTTCATTTAATATTTGAAACTACAACAACTAAACCCCTGGTGAGCATTGGTACTTAAACTGATGTAAATTATGAACTCGCCCTAAGTTTTGATGTTTTCTTAGGCATTTTCTGTTTAATGAAATAGGGTCAGAATGCCCAGCAAACTCATATGTGGTATAATTTTTTTAGTTTGCTAGTGGCTTCTTCTTATTGTTTATTTCTAGTGCCAAGTTTTTCCCACTTCCCTTCCATCTGTCTTCCAGAGTTTGGTACTGGATTATGTGCCAGACTTAGTGTTTGTCGATGATATGAATTTCCATTTTATGAGCTTCCATTTCCTTCTGAGTCTTTGTAAGTATTTTAGTGAGAAGCTGGGGGAGGTTGTATTGACAGATATATGCAAAATGCAAATTTGAATCAGATTTTAAATATAATCTTTAAGTTATATTTAAATTTAAAAAATTCTATAACTCCAAGAATGTATGGACTTAAATTCAAAAAAGTAGAGTGACTAATAGGCAATGGAGAACAATGCTGTCAGATTACAGATAGAAAATTTAGTACCTTTAATGCGTTAGTAAAGATTTATAAATTTTAATATAAGGAGAGGGGAGGAGAGGCATGACAATGACATGGAGAAAGAAAAAAGTGAACTCACAGCAATATATCAAAATTTAAGAAAAATTACGAACATCAGATATGCTCGTGAGGTTAAACCAGATACGCTCATGAGGTTAAACCAGACTGATCCATCAGTATACAATTGAAGGAAGCCACATCTATGTTTTGTGATTTTTTTCTAAAAGTGTTCTTTTGTCCAGGAACTGGAATGAAGAGCTAATAAATGAAGTGGATTCCTGATAGAATACTGAATAATAACTTCAGTAAAATATTTTAGACACAATACAATTTTAGTAAAAGGGAAACACTAAAATGATAGAAGTAGAGTAAGCTTGAGGTCAAGTGTGGTGGACCCATGAAGTGGGTAGAATTAGAAAGAAAAAGACAAAGGATTCTGAGTAGTTATATACATGGCTGCACAAGTATATGGGGCAAGGAGGTTTTGGTGGTGGTGAGGATGGCATCACACTTGATGGAGAGGCTGTTTGTTGTTAAGCCTCTGGGGTGACTCTGTGAGGAAGAATAGCTGAAGTGGAGGAAAACTAGTGATTAGTGAAACAAAGGAGGGCAAGAAACAAAGTTTAGTTTCTCAGATAGGACTTTCATATAAATATTAACATCGCAAAGAATGGGAAAAGCCACAAGTGTGGGAGAAATGAGATTTTCCTGGGAAAGTTGTAAATAGATTCTGGGGAAAAAAAATCATTGTATTGAAATGATTTGGAAAGGGAGTTAAAGCCGGGATAACACCCCTCTCGCATACAGACTGAACAGAATAGTATTGAAGTTCTGAAATTTTGTTTTCTCCATCCAACAATTTCTAATACTTAACTCAGTATTTTGAATATATTTGTAATTAACTATAGTTTAATGAATGCCAAGTCTAAACATTTTTATTCCCCCAAATTGATATATTGAATTCCTATCTCCTGTTCCTCTGAATTGATGGTATTAGGATGTAGGCTTTAAGGGGCTGATTAGGTTATGAGTGTAAGGCCTTTATGAATGGTATTAATGCCCTTACAAAAGATGCTCAAGGAAGGTTAGTTGTTTCTGCCATCATGTGAGAACCACAGAAAATATCATCTATAAATCAAAAAAGGCCATCACCAACACTAAATCTGCCTTGATCTTGGACTTCACAGCCTCCAAAATTGTGAAAAATAAATTTATCTTGTTTATAAGCCACCTGATTTACGGTATTTGTTATAGCCACTTGATTTGACTAACACAGTGAATGAATAAAAGCCCTTTACCCTATCTGAGACTATTGTAGCTTACGATAGGACAGTGATTTTCAACTGGTGCATTGTGATAGGATCTTAGATGTGCTATGAAAAAGTTTGAAGATAATTAATTAAATTATTTTTGAAAGAAGTTCAAAGGACAGTAAATATAATCTTTTATTTACTCTTTCTTGGAGTACAAAAACATAATTTAAGTGTGCTGCTAAATTTTAACTATAGGTTTAAGTGTGCTATGAGATAAAAATACAGCAATTGAAAAACACTGCTATCAGGTTTTATGAACCCATACATTTTACATGTGGTATTAGTACTTTTATCAAATATTTACAAATCCCCATTTCATCACACGTCAGGAATCATTTCCTCTACCCTTTGCAATTAGCTATATGCCTTGCTTTTTCCAAATTTTTATGAGAAAAAAATCTCTAAAGTGTGATTCAGTGTCTCCTCTTCCCCTCTGCTGTGACATAGCTTCCAGAAACATTCCAGATGATGGTAGTACCACGGACTTGTTTCTCTAAGTGATAACAACATGCAGTAAGCCTCTAGCTATTCTGCAATGTTGAAAACTATCGTCGTTTTTTATACTTGTAAAAATGAAGCCCTTGGCCATCTGGCAATACACATACAGCATAAATGAAAAACACATCTTATTGTTATAAGCTGCTGACATTCTGGGGATAAATGCTTTATAATTTAGCCTAAGTTCTCTGCATATTTATATCTATAAATGAACATCTGCTTATACCCAAAAAGTGGGTATTAAAGTCATCCTTATTACAGATGAGGAGATTGAGTAAATAAAATGTTAAGGTGCTGGTTTATCCCTTATATCTTAAAATGTTGGTCAAGTTGATGACTTACTTTTCCAAATACAGTTGTGACATTCACAAGCGTCTTTTCCAAGAACTCCAGTGATTTAGGTAGAAAACATGACAATGAACCCAACATTAGTACTCCTACCATAGATTAAGTTTAGCTTCTTGAATTCTGAGTATTTTTTATATGAGGACTCAAAAATTCTTAATATCTTAAAGGACTAACACAACCGCATGAAAGTGATAGGTACAGATGAGTTGAAAACTAAATGTCCAGAGATGTTTTGTGCAAAATGGAAGAAAATGTTCAGAAAATAATGAGACTAACATTAGATGTCATGTCATATAGGTTTGTGCAGGGTTCAGGAAAAAAAATGTAATGTGGATTACACCTTTTTATTACATTAAACAAAGCAATTATAATCTTGAAACTATGTAATTAAAAAAAAATTCTGCAAAAACTAATGCCCGTGTTATCTTTCATTTTTTATGTTGAAAAATTTACATTTAAAAATAAAATTGGATTCTTTAGATATGTGACAGGATAGTCTTAAAAAATATGACATTTAAAAAATTTTTCCAATGCTCACAGGGGAGTTTCAGAAAATCCTATATGAATTATGTACAATAAAAACAAATAGGTATAGTAGGAATTGTGAGATAAAAATCCATTTTCAAGATAGAGAATAGTTAAGAATTGATGCCATAGCAGTATGTTGAAAACAAAGCTACAAGAACAAAAAACAAATGCTTAGTTTTTTTCATAGAGTTATTTCATTCTCTGGCAAGAAATTTCAATTGGTGACTATTCAACCAAATCTAAGCCACTTGGACATTACAGGTTCTTAACTTAAAATTGAAGCTGGTAATGAGATTTCAATCACTAAATGATTAATTTGAAATCATACTTATACTATACTTGTAGTCAAGGCTCCATAAGTAGATGTCAAATAATGGGAAAATGAACATAATTCTTATGACTTGGGGAACTTTTCCTCTTTCACATTATGCTTTCTAACCCTATAAATTAAACGAATCTTCAATTGAACAGTTAAAAGTAAGTATTAGTTTTGGGTAAAAATATTTATGCTATATTCTTATTCTTTTTTTGTAATTCTTAGGGTTCAATGCCTGGAAGGTGCTGGAAACAAAACTTGTGAATTGAAATTATCTTTGCAAACTGTCTCCCAACCAAGGCAGCATTCCTTACCTTGGAGGTGATTCTGAATGCTGATACTAATGGCCATCTTGTAAAGTTCTTTTTATGGAATCTTAATATAGTTGTCACAATTTCTGTTTTGTGGGATATGTTAATATAAGAAAATATAAGAATAATACATAGAAAAATTACTAATATATGTTCAGCTCTTCTTTGTTTTGGTATTAATAATCATATAAAATATACTTTGTACTTTCTAACATTATTTAAAAAAGAAAAACCTGAAGTAGCTAAATACAAGCACAATTAAAATGTTTGAAAATAAAAGAATACACTATCAATTGTACCCAAAGAAGGAAGATCATTTAGAGGTAAAGAAAAAAAATCAATTTGAAAAGTGTCATGACTTTCCTTCACTTTTGTGCACAACAAATAGAAATCTCAGTTTTGGAAAACTAGCAAAATGCTGTGAAGCAAGATAATGCTTTGAAATGCTTATTAATGTCCAGAAAAATAATGGCAACAAAGCTAAAGGGAAGAGGAAGAGGAACATCTTCTAACCATTAAAGACAATACCTTAGTGTCAAAGCTCGTATATTTTAAAGCTTGTATATTTTATAATGGCTAATTTTCAGCCAGGTTTTTGACAGCACAAAAATTGCTCCTGGTAAGATCAGTAAATAAGTGATATCCTTTATGTTTTAGATAACATGTAATAAAGGCAATTAAAAAGCATTTTTTAGTTATGTGTCAGATATTTTTATACTTTTTTTTTCAAATCTATGGCACAAGCTAAATTAATGAAACTCAAATTGCAAACTAATAGAGAAATCTGGTAAAATAACTATCCTATCTGTTTGATAGATGATAAGATAGTTTGATAAACAATTAAATTATAAAGATTTTTCCTATAGGCATTGCTGAAGAAAAATTAGAAACTAATAGTATTTAAAGTATGAAATACAAATATATGGAGATATAGATATAGATACAAGATGTCCACAAAGTTTCTGTGCAATTTAAAATATATATATATATACACACACACACATATATGTATGTACATAAGTAGTTGTCAACACTGTACATGCCATGGAGTTAGCCCTGCTAAGGTGTTATGTTCCTCGGTTATTTCCACTGCTTGTCTTAGCTCTCCTTTCTTTTGTTTTCTTCTCTTTTTCCCTTCTAAGGCTGCGGTTTAAAATGTAGGTGTGGAGAGAGAGTCCCTCTAGACTAGCACCAGGTGAAATCAATGTTACAGGATAAGGCAAAAAAAAAAAAAAGAAAGAAAGAAAGGAATCAATAGCACTAAACTATATCCCAGTTACTAATAATACTTTCTTTTTGGGGAAACTAAGTCACTTATGATGAACAATGGAGGTAAAAATGAAATAAGATGCATGATGTTTGCCTCGTTTATTTATTTATTCATCAGCCATGTAGAAACAACTAATAATAATAGATACCAGCTGTTGAGAGCCTCCCATGTGTCAGATGCTTTATGTCCAAGTGTTAAACTACCCAACACAGCAGTTGCTGTCAGTCTCATTCGAGCGGGAAAGATCTTCACGTTTAAACAAGTTAGGAATTAGAAAACTTATCCCAGATCTTAGCATTGTTGTATGCTGCAACTGAGATTTGAGCCTAGGTTGTTTCATTTCATTCCTATATTCTTTTAACCTGTACTATCTATGCTAGACATTATTTTCGACTGGTAAGAAATTTTGTCCAAAGGATAAAAATAGAAATTTTGTCCAACTTATAATAGCAAGGAAAGCATAAATGGTATAAAAATGAAAAAAGAAATGTGTTTAGTATAGAAAGAAGGAAGGAACTCTAAAATCTGGGCTATAAACATTCCAGTTCAAATTTACAGATATACATATACAAAAGAGTTTTAAATGAACAGATCACTCAACACTCAACACATGAAGGAACGAAAGTCTTGCAATAAAATAATACAAGAGTAATAAAGAATAACAATTCTAGGTCATTATTTACCACTACTGAAACATTTAAAATCTTAAACAGAATAACTGGTAGTATTTATAAAACTGCTCTGTCTCCCCAAATACTTCATTTTTTAAAAATTAATTTCCTGCATTTTCTAATATAAGTATTAATATTTTAATGACATAAAAGCAAAGTTACCTATATACTCGAGTATAAGCCGAGTTTTTTCGGCACAAAATTTGTGCTGAGTTCAGGTTTTTTGGCACAAATTTTGTGCCGAAAAAACTCGGCTTATACTCGAGTATATACAGTAACTTCTGAGCAAGCAGCTATGTTAGCTGCTATAAATTCTGGAATTATAAGGAGAGACAAATAAGGCAGTATATTTGATTACTATGCAACACTTAACATATATAGTTGTATTTCATTTTTATATTTGGAGAAGTTGAGGCATAAAAGAAAGTCAATAATATGCCCAAGGTCACACAACTATTACATGTTTGAGGCTCGGTTTATGTCCATATCTACCTAACCAAGACAGCTGAGCTATTTTTACTACAATGTAGAGCCTTTTCACTAAGACAATATCCTTTGCAAACAAACACACAAAAACTAATAGGGAGATAGGGAGGCTAAGAATGCAAAATGTGTGACAGATCACACCTCTACTTTGTGGGCCTCTCTGAAACTCTGTATCTATTCTATGAGAATCAATAGCCAGGAGTACCAGCATCAGGAGTACATTTTAAATAATAATGATTTATGTTAGATTAAAGAAAACACAAGCACACAAGAACAAGGAACAACTCTTTTTTTTTTGACAGAGTCCTTTGTCACCCTTGGTAAAGTGCTGTGGTGTCATAGCTCACAGCATCCTCAAACTCTTGGGCAAAAGTGATCCTCGTGCCTCAGCCTCCTGAGTAGCTGGAAGTACAGGCTCCTGCCACAGTGTCTGGCTAATTTTCTTTTTCTTTTTTAGAGATGGAAGGAGTCTTGCTCTTGCTCAGGCTGGTCTCCAAATCCTGAGGTCAGGCAATCCACTGCAATCCACTGCCTCAGCCTCCCAAAAGCACTTTGGGAGTGAGCCACCGTGCCTGGCCCTAGAACAACTCTTAATAATTTTATCTCCAAACATAAATTTCCTGTTGTAATAAAGCAATAAGAAAGTTTTGGTCTTCTGGGTATATACCTAGTAGAGGAATTATAGGATTGAATGGCAGGTCTATT